>APFE030425159.1:26665-47058 GCA_000404065.3 Pinus taeda
CCTATCCTTGAAAGGGTGTAGGGAATGTTATCCCTCAATTGAATGAGGGTAACTTGATTCATTTATAGAATCTCTTTTATATACTTGATCGCAAGAAGAACCTGGTGTCCATTCCAGCAATGGAAGTCAAAGGTTTCAGGGTGGCACTCATTGATGGAAAGGTACATGTTTGAAAATAGAATTTTCAAAGATTTTTTTGAGTTCAGGGTTCTATCGAGTTACAGGAAGTCCACTAGGGACCATGTCCACTAACACATAGCATCGAAGGTCTATGAGTCAGATGGTGACAGGGATGGCTGAATTCAAAAAGAGCATGAAATTATATGTTTGAGATGTACCGAAGGAAAATATTACAATGGAGCCATTCCCCTCATGTAGCAGGTCCACAGGTGTGGAACAACCTGAGGGGTTTGAGATTGATGATTAGGAATCTCATGTATGCAGGTGGAAGAAAGCCCTCTATGTCCTGAAGCAAAAACACCCCGAGTGTAGTGTGAGAGGATTGATAGCTGTTGGATGAAGTTGAGATTCACTAGGAGTAAAACCAATCCAAACAATTACCCGAAGGTTGTGGATGATAGACCTCTCATATCGGCACCTTATGAGGATGACCTATTTATGATAGTTACAGACCCTCTCATTTGTAGAAGTAAGAGGGAGTTGGATTTCAAATGTGGAATGATAAACTGCAAGCCTATGACTACCTCAAGGATATTAACTTTCAGAAGTTATATGGTAGTGATGTCAGACCAGATCTGGGAAATGCCTCTAAGTTTCATAAACTCATTTGCATTGATGTTCTTGATGAGCTTCCATTTGGACATATGTTTTGCAGTTAGCATGATGAGCTCATATTTGGTTGAGCCTCACTGGATTGATGCCAAGAATCCTTTGAGATACCTTTGGGGCACAATCTCCCATGGATTGAGATACACTGCCAGAAATATGAAACTGCAAAATTATTTGAATGTTGGTTGGGTAGGCAGTGTGGAAGAACAATAAAGCACTTCTTAGTGTTAGTTCTTTTTGGATTCTACTTTGATATCATGGATAAGCAAGAAGCAAAATTCGAGACCAAATACAAAACTATGAGTATGATCTCGTATGAAGTTGCCTAGTTATGGAAACTCTTCAGTGAATACACATTATGAATACCACTGTGATTCTCTGTGGGATTTGATTATTGAGGAATCCCATATTCAATGATTTCCCCATCAAAAAGACATCAGATACTGCCTTCTCTGGGATATGTTAAGTCGATGAGCAAGGAGGCTCCATCGCATTGAGATGATGTACAGGTTGCTACACTTTGTCAAAGCTCCAGGGAAAGATAAAATTTGTGATTTTCCCGAATGACTTGAAGTCATCAAGAGACCCTTGTAAAGGGGTCTTGCATGTTGCATGCATTGAGCTCTAGGAGCTCTGAGGGCTTGGGGTACTTATTGGAGCAACATATGACCACAGGGTGACTCACCCTCCCTTGGTGGTGTGCACTGTGGAAAAGATGATTCACTCTCTTGTGGGACAAGATGATTCGCTCTCTTGTGGGACAAGATGATTCGCTCCGTTGTGGGACAGGATGATTCGCTCTCCTGTGGATAGGATGATTTGCTCTCCTGTGGATAGGATGATTCACTCTCCTATGGACAAAATGATTCGCTCTCTTATGGGACATGATGATTCCCTCTCCTATGGACAGGATGATTCGCTCTCCTGTGGACAAGATGATTCACTCTCTTATGGGACAATATGATTCGCTCTCCTATGGATAGGATGATTCACTCTCCTGTGGACAAGATGATTCACTCTCTTATGGGATAGGATGATTTGCTCTCCTGTGGATAGGTTGATTAGTTCTCCTATCGAGGCATCCTACCCATGTAGTCTGGGAATCATGGGAAGTACCTCTCATCTGATCAATAAGCAGGGAAATGAGGATAGGGGCCATATTAGTACTGATGGACACATCGTTGTATCTACCATACTCCCTATGCTAGGATGACCTTCATTGATCTGGGATCAATAATACTAGTCTGGGACTAGTGGTAGGAGTTGTACCTACTATGGCACTAACTTTAGGTCGGTTGAGTACTAGTCTGGGATCAGTGGTGGGAGTTGTACCTATTATGAAACTAACTTTGGGTTGGTTGAGGACTGGTCTAGGACCAATGATACACACTCTGATAATGACTTTGGGTCAGTGGAGAATGGTATGACACATTCTTGATCAATTCTTCTTCTTCATGGTTCAGTAGAGCTGAGCAGAGTAGAGTAGAGCTGAGTTGAGCCAGCAGAGCAGAGTAGAGATGAGTAGAGCTAGCAGAGCTGAGTAGAGCCAGTCGAGCAAAGTATAGCTAGAAAATTTGAGCAGAGCTGAGTAGAGTAGAGTGGAGCCAGTAGAGCTGAGTAGAGATGAGTAGAGCAGTGCTGGGCACTGATGGCAAAGATAGTACAGTTAGACATATGGATCAGCGGAAGGAGTTCTCTCTAGTTAAGAGGGAGTGTTAAAATTGGAAACTAGGGACAAAATCTATGTGGGTCATCTTATTTATGGCAACTAATATTTGTATTAGATCCCTCTCATTGAGAGGTGTAGGATGGATCTAAAGATCGTCTGATTCTGATAAGTATTCATGGAGTTATGAATTTATTTTTATTATAAGACATATTGTCAAGTTGGCCAGCATCCTATGTAGGCTCAAAAGCCCAATAGTCATGTCTATCCATCATCTATGTTTTAGTATAAATATAGAGGACTTGAAATCATTTGGAACATACATCCTCTTCATGTGTGATCTCCTCTGCACATATTGGGTTCTTTTAGAAGGAAAGACACATAGAGGATACATTAGCCTATGTACGAATGATGCCCTAGATCTAAAACACGGAAGCAACGTTCAAGAAGAAGGCTATATGTAGCAAGAGGAAGGGTCTATCAATAGTTGCAGATAAGTCTATCCATAACCGTGAAGAAACCGCAATCATGGAAATGGAGACACAGTAAGGGTAATCAAGGCCACAGTGATGCCCTAGCTGTAGTAGCTGCAGTGAGGAATATTCTTTGTTCATGTTATACCCTTACACGTTGTTCATGTGACATTATATACACTATTCATACACGCTATCCATATGACACTTTATACGTTGTTCACAAAAGACATTTATACGTAGAGCACAGAGATATTCATATGCAGTCATAACTGTAGTTAAGGCATGGAGCTGTTGTCAAATCCTATAGCGTAGTCATGTATTGGACCAAGGCATGAAAACCATAGTCAAGCATTGAAAGAAGCCACAATCATAATTGTTGTATCCGTAAATCATACATGAAGCTCTACATACCTATATATGCTAATTCAGTAAGTCTACATGATATGATAAACCCTCGGAATACTTGCAGCAGTCTTGATGTATGATCACAATAGATCGATTTCGGTTGGATGAAGAAGATCTCGGCATATAGATCTCGGTGACATACATCTTGTATAGGTGTGACACGAAGTATTAAATATGCACTCACAATGACAAGGATCATAAGAATTAATGAAAGTTACAGTCTCAACATAATGAGAATGATAAGGATGATCAGTCCCAGATCATGATGGGCATGGGTAGCAAAATGAGCAGCTCAGTCATAGAGCTGCATGATGATGGAATATGCATCATAATCGGTAGCATGATGATGACAGCAGAGAGCAGCTCAGTTATCAAGGTCCAACACTGTGATGGTATAGCTTGGTGTTACATGATAAATTGCCGCAAATGGATGAAATGCAACACTATGATAGGTGAAGTAGTCACCTTGGAGAATCAGTTGAAGCAATTTGTCTTCAACTGATCTCATGCCGATATCAAAAGTCAAAGAGTTGACTTCTATTGTAAATGTACTATCTCTCTCACTTTCTCTGCTGAACTTTGAAGAACATAAAAGAAGAATTGATCAAGGGTTTCCCCACATTAGGGTTTGTCCCTGGCTGGTGCCACATCTTCTATCCTCTTGTCTTCGCTTGTCTTCTGTGATTCGTATTTATGTTCTATATGCAGTTTAATTTAATGTTGATGTGATTGCTAATCTAGAAAAGATATTCGAAAATTAAAATAAATTGCTCTAGCATAGAACATACATAAAATTTAACACTCTTCCTCTTTCTCTTGTTGTTGTTGTTGTTGTTGTTGTTGTTGTTGTTGTTGCTGCTGTTGCTACTACTATGACTACTGTCGTTGTTGTTGTTTCTGATTGTCCTCATTTCTTTCTTCCATCAACAATGGAATGTGTCACTCTTTAAGGTTGTTCTCCTTATTCCCTTCCTTAACTTGCTCATGAAATAGCACATTTCGACTAGGAAAAAATTCATGAGTGAAAGGATTAAACAACTTATAAGATTGAAAATCAGTGTAGTATCCTAAAAAGATGAATTTTATGGCCTTAGGGTCTAACTTCTTCTTATCATCCTTGGGAATATGGGAAAAATATTTTGAAACAAAACCCTTAAATGACTAGTTTCATGCTTATATTTTTCAAGTATATTGCAGTGTTGATGGCTTCAGCACAAAAACCATTGGATAGACCCTTACCTTGAAGCATACTTCGTGCACACTCCACTAGGGTTTTGTTTTTAGGTTTTAACCCCATATAGAAATTACCTACATACGAATTATAAAACACAGAAAATAAACAATTCGAGAGCATAACACATAAAACACATATACACAGAGATTTTCCCCTGGATCCCAAAATTGGGACTATTAGCTTGATTTTTCATAATGTTTCTTTCAATGTTACAATACATATATATAAATGCCAAAGCATCCAATACCATGGACCAAAAGCCATTGTGCCCAAAACCATGTGTGAAAACCATGCACAAAACCATAGGTAGGTTCGCCCCACTAATATAGGGTCCAAAAAAAAATTCCCCGTTTTTTATTGTCTTTCCACAGGGGGCCACACGAGAGCTTAGTCATTTATCCACCCCTGTAACACCCATTGTTTCTCTACACCAAGAGAACTTCTCAGAGATCACATATTTTGTCAATGCATTTGCAGTATTCTTCAAAGTTTCCACCATTACCAGCAACACTCTTTTGTCTTCTATCATATCCCTCACAAAGTGATACTAAACATCAATGTCATTTGTATTTGAATGGTAAGCATGGTTCTTTGCTAATTAAATTGCACTTTGGCTATCACAGTTTATTCTTATAGCTCACTGCACTAATCCCATACTTGAACATAATCTTTGCAACCAAAATGCTTCCTTGCTTGCATGAGTGGTTGCCATGTATTCTGCCTCTATAGTTGATAATGCTACTACAGATTATTTCTTACTCGTCCAACCAACTGCACCTCCAAATAGGTTAAACACATACCCACTTGTAGATCTTCTCTGATCCAGATTTCCAGCCCAGTCTGCATTAACAAAGCCACGAATACCAAAAACTCTATCCAATCCTAGTCTTCCTTGGTAGCACAAACCGTAATCACTAGTGCCACACAAATACCTGAAAACCCGCTTCACTGCTTTCCAATTCTCCTTCTCTGGTTTTGACATAAACCTAGTCAATACTCCCACTACATGTGTAATTTCTGGTCTAGTACAGACCATCGCATATATCAATCTACTGACTGCACTTGCATATGGAACATGGGACATGTCCTCTTCCTCTTCCTCTTCTTGTGTCTTGGGACACTGTTCAATACATAAATTTATACCTACAGGAATAGGAACCTTCACTAGTTTAATATCCTACATATTAAACCTCTATAGTATTGTCTCGACATACTTCCTCTAGTTTAACCTAAGCTTCCTCTTCACCCGATCTCTCTTAATTTTCATGCCCAAAATATAGTTTGCAGCACCAAGATCTTTCATGTTGAATTTGGAGGACAATTTGGTCTTCAAATCCTAGGTAATTTCTTTGTCATTTCCAACTAGCAACATATCATCCACATACAAGACTAGATCAATAACATGGCCACTAATTAATTTGAAATACACACAATTATCTGCTTTGCTTCTGGTGAAGCCAAGTCCCCGTATAATTGTATAAATTTCTGATACCACATCCTTGGTGACTGTTTTAGCCCATATAGAGACTTCTTTAACTTGCATACCAGTTCTTTCTTACCCTTCACCGCAAAGCCTTCAATTTGGTTCATGTATATCTCCTCTTCCAAATCCCTTTGAAGAAATGTTAACTTCACATCCATCTGTTCTACCTCAAAATCAAAAGCAATGGCAACAGATAAAAGTAATCTAATAGAAGCTACCTTGGCAATAGGAGAAAAAATATCACCAAGATCAATTCCTGACACTTGGAAATAAATTTTGCTACCAACCGAGCTTTGTATTTCTTCATCTTTCCTTTTGCATTTGTCTTCTTCTTGAACACCAATTTTCTTCCAATGGGTTTCCTTCCAGCCGGCAACACCACCAAATCCCAAGCCTTATTTTTGTGCAAAGATGCCATTTCATCAACCATGGCCTCTTTCCAGAGTTTGCCATCCTCTTAATCTACTACGTCCTTCACAGTTCTAGGATCATCATCAGTAACAGATAAATGAAAATTTGAACAGAAAGCAGATGGACTATACCTTTCTGGCTACCTTCTCTCTCGAACTGATCTTCTCATAACCGGTGATCCGAAAAATATTTCTGTTGTGATGCATTAAATAATTACATATTAAGCTTGCATTTAACCATGAAATTACAAGTGCATAAAATAAAAGGAAGAGAAAGATAGAAAGTCATGGATAGAAGACACATGATTGATATCGGAGGTTTTCCATGAGGGAATACGTCTCGAGGCCCTGCTTGAATTAGTGGGGAGGTCAGTTTTCATTAGATGACAAAATAATGAAAGTACATCAAAATCAAAATGATGACCTTATACCTCCAAAATGGAAGAGGCCTGAAAGTTGCAATATTTGATGGAGAAACAGACAACATTCTTGAGTTTGTGGCATCGAGAAACACTCAAACCATATAAAATTTGTCAAAAACTAACAACATGAAAATCTAGCCCACTCGAGAAATTGCTCAGATCATGGTTTGGGCCCCCTCTCTGCACTGCTCAGTGTTCCACCTACATAGAAATCCATGCCCGCTCCTGCCTTCTCCTTAGCACACTGTGAAAAATGGTTCAAATATGTTCTGGTGGGTGGCGTACACAAGAATCACCATTGGTGCATTGGTAAATTTAGAAAATTGTTGAGGAGGGGTCAAGGGATCAAATCTCGCCCCTCCCTTTTTTTATACATGTAACAGTTACATAATGTTTAATGAGAGACGGGTCTACTAGATTGGTGGCACGCTCCCTAAACTCTACCGCTACGATAGTTGGTAAAAGGGTGAGGTGGAGGGGCAGCGGGGTTGGTAGCCCATGCCCCACCAAATTTTATTGGATTATAGTTGTGTGGGGTTGGCAGGATCATGACCACCCACCCCTAATTAATACTTTGGTTAATTTAGTTGAGGAAGGGTCGATGGGGTTCATATCTCATCTGCCCATAATTAAGTTTTTATTTTTTATTTTTAATATAATGGATATGGGGGGTGGTAGTTTTGTGGCCCGCCACCCCAAAATTATATATATATTTTGTTTCATATAAATCTATGGCCATTTTTAAAAAATCAAAAAATTGACCAAAGGAGACAAGTTAAACAGGCCACAAATTCACCCAGAATCTGGCCCTAGTTGGCCAGAATCTAGCGGCCATATTTGGTCCAAATTGTTGCCTCCTTAAACCTACTTAGTCAGCCAAGTCAACCCTGAACTTTGACGTCTCCTAAATTTCACATACAGACTCAATTTGACGAACTGTTCACACCACCACGATCACAATGATGAGATATTCGACATGAACCTGGTTCGGGAACAATCCAAACACTTTGATTTTTTACCCTTCTTGAGTCCTCTTGGACTTTTTCATGTGTTTGGAGACACTTGGAGCAATCCTCCCCATTGAGGAGCTTTTGGACCCCAAAATAATTTACACTTAGTACAATGCTTGTGTCCTTTTCAATCCACAATTTCAATCCCCTACACGGGAAACTGGTACATTCTTTGCAATCATGAGCACCACACATGACTTAACAACCCTTCATTGCCAAGAGTTTATAGTACACACTCCTTCGACAAGGATTACATAAAAAGTAATCAATACCTCAACTACTAATAAGGAAAGGCTAAAATATCATTGTTGCATTTTGAAGTGATAGGAAACACACCATCACTTTTATATTTACTTGCAACGTATGATTTACAATGGTGCCCATAACAAGCTACTACCTCTAAAAAAACCAACTTAATAAGGCAGACCTCCGTGAATGGGGTGGATTCATTTGTTGAACATGTTCACCTTTTAGCTCCTCTTACGATGTTTCCCGAGCATGGAGCATCAGACTCATGGTTTGGTAGTGTCCATCTTCATTGCACAGATTACAACGATGCTTTTTCCTCCAAACTTTTAAGACTACCTTGGGTTCCTTTCGCCAGGTGTTCATATGATAAGTGTTCATGGATCCCTCACTATCGCTAGAATGTGAGGAAGGAGTTTAATCATCTATCGTTGGATGGTTACTAGCCGTATTGGAGCTTTCTCCCATTTCCTTTATGGCATATCCGAGTCCTGCACGATGCAGCATTTCCTTGACTTTGATGGGTTTATGATGCCTTGGCCTTTGATGCCGAGGCCCTTTCCCTGATACCCCAGTTACTTCAATAGTTTGGATCCAATCCATGTAGTATGTTTTTCAAAAGAAGCGAATTCATCATCATGAAAATCATATGAAATCAGAGAATCATTTTTTACCTCCAGGTAGTGATGTTGCAACTTTCCTAAGGCCTCATCCTTTGCTTGCAACTGGCATAGTAATCTTTGTTTTTCATCCCTTTCCTCCTGTAGAATCCCCCTTAGCTCAACATTCTCTGCTTGGATGTGGTGGTTGATCTCCTCAAGTTCTTGGAGTCCTGCTGCGTGAAGTGTCATTTTCGTTATGTCTATTGAAACCGTCGACTCATTTCCCGAATCAGACCCCAAATCTATGGGTCCTTCTGCTGTGATCCCAAGAGCCACAAACATCATTTCAGTGCCAGAATCGGACCCCAAGTCAATGGGCCTACCTCGTGAAAATCCCACAGTTATGACCTTCTCATCTTCCTCTGACTCAGAATCTTGGTTTTACTGCATGGTGGTGATGACCTTCTACTTCCCCCTTCTATGATTTCTTTCAGGTCTCATCTCAAGGTGCAACTTCCAACAATTTTTTGCGTCATGCCCCTCTTTCTCACGCTGTGTACAAGAGGGATTTTCTCCCCTTCTCCTGGCCACTATGGTTCTCTTTGGGTGGTCATCTCATCCATGTGTTCCCCTTTTTTCCAGATGAATAGCCTTTACACTGTCCGAGTCAATGGTAGTAGATTCAAACAATAATAATGAATGTCTAATGTAACTATCTAATGATCCAATAGACTTAGTTACTACTTCAGGCGAGTCAAGTGCGATTCCCAAATTAAGCGCTTGTCTTCTAAACTCGTTGGTAAAGCTCTAAAAATCTTGACCTCTATCTTTCCTTAAGTATTGCCAATCCATTAAGGCTTGTTGCTTATAACCCAAGGGATAAAATTATTCTTTTAATGTAGAAATGAAACTAGGCCATGAGGAAAGAAGATTACCCACACTCTTACTGCTTCGCAATTTTCTCTCCCACCAGACGAGAGTGGTGCCACTCAGCCGAAGAGATGCCAACTGAATCTTTGCCTCATTCTCTTCGATCTGCTGAACCCTACAATAGATCTCAATTTTCCCAATCCAGTTATTATGCTTTTTTGCATTACTTTCACTGTTATACATGGGAAGATCAAATTTGACATCTAATTTAAAGAAAGGTTTCTTAGATGCACCCCTCATGAGAGGAAGAAGAGCTTTCACTCGTCGAAGGAGAAGGAGGGGGTCCTTCTCCACCATTTCCATGCAATGAGCCATGTTCTTATCCCCTTTTCCCTTCTACTTTCTCCATCCTTGAAAGCAACCGACCGAGATTTTCTGCCATTGTATAGAAATTTTTTCGGAAATTGAGCTCCTCTTTATAATGAGCCTCTTCATCTGCGATGCTCCTCCTTTGATGTGCATGCCCCGCTTCAGGATCGAAAGACTTTAGTTTCCCTTCACCTCTTCAAAGCTTGTTTCTTGTTAGCATACAAACATGCAATTCACATCTACAAGAAGTAGCTCTAATACCACTTGATAGAAAAAATATTTTCCTTGTGTCGCATTAAAGAATTACATATTAAGCTTGCATTTAACCATGAAATTACAAGTGCATAAAAGAAGAGGAAGATATGGATAGCAAGTCATGCATAGAAGACATAGGATTGATATCAGAGTTCATCTAGGAGGGACTACGTCTTCGGGCCTTGTTCAAATTAGTGGGGAGGCCCTGTTTACAGTAGATGACAAAATAATGAAAGTACATCAAAATAAAAATGACGACCTTCTACCTCCAAAATGGAAGAGGCCCAAAAATTTTAGAGCTCAGATGGAGAAACGGATAGCACCGTTGAGTTTGTGGCATTGAGAAATGCTGAAACCATAAAACATTTGTCGAAAATTGACAAAATGAAAATCTGGCCCCCATGGAGAAATTTCTCAGATCATGGTTCTGACCCCCTCTCTACACTACATAGGGTTCTAGCTACATAGAAATCTGTGCCTTGGTAAATATAGAAAATCATTGAGGAGGGGTTGGGGGATCGAATCCTGCCCCTCCCTTTTTCTTACATGTAACGGTTATGTATTGTTTAATGGGAGGTGGGTCCATCGGTTTGGTGGCCCACTCCCTAAACTCTACCCCTATGGTAGTTGGTACGAGGGTGAGTTTTGGCTTATATGGGTCTAACCCAAGTTCAAAAGAGTTATTTAGCCAAGAAAATTCTGCAGCTACTGGCCCTTTTGGCAACAACCCATGGATCATGGACTGAAGTCTCACTCTAGGTAGCAGGGGAGGGTGTTGGAACCAGGTTTCCAGACCCTTGGGATGTCTTGATGTGGTTTGGAGGTTTCACGCACCATTCGGTAGCCTCGTACTGCTCTGCTTCCGCACAGATCTGAAGCATGGCTATTCCTCAATACTAATTATTTAACGAGTTATTATTAATTAGATCTACTTCTTATGGTCTTTAAGCGAACATTTAACAGAAATAACCAGTTCACATACTTTGAAAAGATATAGATTTTCATAAACTCATACCATAAGCATACGTGTGTAAATCAAATAGTTATATTAACCCCAAATTAGCCAGATCCGCAATAATTCAAATTTAACATAGAGTTTCAAAATCAACTTATCTTTATTCACTTCTTTCACCAATACATCCAGATCTACCCTACACACTCAGCTTCAAGGGTCTTCCCACACAACTGTGGAATCTACTAGCCCTCTATGCACACTGCTGCAAAGCCTCTATCTACCTACCAACACCCTTGACTCGGACTTACACACACTTCACAACTTTGCTCCTCAAAACCCCATTACATTCCAAATCATACAATACATACCAAAAAAATTACCTTCTACCTATAGAACCTCGCTCTATTTATACATTCCCATGGTCCACAGACCATGGGCAAGCCAACTTACTTCCTATTATTCTATGTTATTTCTTGGGTGTACCACCCTTTGACTCGATGTATTACATTTCACCCTCTGCATATTTTGGAGGTTTGACAATATGTTTTTCCTAATTTATAGGCTCTAAGCCCCAAAATTGTTATGCATGACCTCCGTTATTCAACATTCCCCCAACAAAATCATCATGACTTGTCCCAAGTCACTCGTCGGTGTGGCAAGAAGCACAACCTAGGCTCCGTGGTTCACCTCCCAGTGAGTGACATCCGTCATTCTGTTGCTCCTTCTTCGTCTCTTGCAATGCTTCTTCCAGCTCTTGCTTCCTCGTTTCTACCAATTCTCGCAACTGATACTTCTCATTCTACTCTGCTCGGTTAACACAAAAGACCCCCTCATAGGATTTTAGTTCTAGCTGGGGTGCCGCATACGAGACCTCCTTGTACCAATGCAGCCAATTTCTATGTTCATAGCTTCTCTTCACACTGTCTGCTGCGGCCTGTGTTGCAATTTTGCAAGACCATTGTTGTTGTCCGTGAGATCCCATGCTTCAAGATACACTAGGGACAACTTATTAAGTACAATTCCACCATTTCACTTCATATTCAAAGCTTTTCCTTCACCATTTATGGTTTTCCTATCAACCCATGGGTAAGACGATGGCATACAAACCAATTTTGCTTCGTGTTTATAAACTTCCAGCACACCCCCTCCTATCGATGCTTAATTTTGCGTGGTGCCCGTAGCTATCCACATTGTATTTCTCAGAAAACCTAGTATCTTGGGCCATATCACCACTCTCAACCTTACTCCTTGAGCATAGATAATGAAGAGTTCCATAGCAACAGGGAAGCACAATAGCTTAAGATTCTCAAAAGTGTAGCTTGTTTGGTGAAGGCCCCTCTATGATTTATAAGTGTTTCGAAATTCAAATTTGTTGGCACCCACCTTTTCTGGTATCCTCATGTTAAGCCTGTGGAAAATCATTCCAGATTTGGTTTGTACCATGTCTCTTAACTGCCTACCGCCCGCTCCCTTTTTCCATAACTTAGAAAACTTGTCATGAATAGTGACAGCAACAACAACCCTTGTCATAGACCATATGCACGCACACCCCGGTGGTCGTGCAGCTTCCCCTCAGACTGCTTTATCATCCCGCACTCTCTTTGAACTGGCTGCAGTGTGAGACTATCCTTCGATCGGTTAGTCAGGCAGTCGACCCACCCATGTAGAGCTTCAAGTGACTACTATTTACTCGTCTTGGGAAGGGGTCTCCATTGAACTTAGCAAGCTAGACTGCGCCTCCATCTGTAACTTCTTTGACTACATAGGGACCCAACCAATGCATTCGGAGCTTGCCAAGGAATTTTTCGAACTTGTTGTCATACAGTAATACTAGATCATTCTCCTTGAAAGTGTGCACCTTGATATGGTGAACATGCCACGCCTTCTCGCATTGTTTTTTTATTTATTGATGGAATCCGGCTAAAAACTATTCCTCTGTGAGTTCTTCTAGTTGCATGAGCCGTTCCTCCAAAGCCCTGCGGTTGGCCATGCCTGTTATTGCTGCAATTTGAAAACTGGGTACAATATATTCCATGGACATAATGAATTCCTTACCATAGACTAACTGGAAAGGTTTCTCGCCCATCAACTTCTTGCACGTGGTTTGGTAAGCCCATAACATAGTGGGGACGTGCAAGTCCCAGTCATTTCACTGCATTTTACAGACATTAGTTAACATAGTCTCCAAAATGTTGTTGAATGCCTCGACAATCCCATTTTCTTGTGGATGGTATGGCATACTCTATTAATGATAGACCTAAAATTCCTTAGTGAGTGTGCTAATTATTTCATTCAGAAAGTACATTCCCTAGTCACTCATTAGAATTTTGGGACATCCAAAGCATGTCAGCACATTCTCGAACAAAAATTTCACTATTGTAGCAGTCGTGCAGTCCTTAACTAGTTGTGCTTCTACCCACCAGGTCAAATATTCTATTGCGGTGATGATATAGTGTGCACCTACCTTCCCTTGAGGTGGAATAGGTCCCACGAAGTCGATTGCCCACTTCTCGAATGGTTGCAGTGTCATTTGTGGATTGAATAGCATTTTGTCCCTTCACAATGGTTTCCTAGTCTGTTGACATATGTCACATGCCCGATAGTATGCTTTCAAGTCTTGATGTAGAGTTGGCCACTAGAGTCATAAACGAAGAATCTTCTGTGTTGTGGCATGACCCGCATAATGTCCTCCAGCAAACCCTCTGTGTGCTTCGGCTAGGATTTGCCTTTCTTGAATTTAGGTACATATCTGTGTAATATTTCATAATTTCCCATCTTATAGAGGTGTCCTACAATAACAGTAAAGTCTCATGTGCGTATTACCAATTTTTTATTATGTTGAATGGAATATCCTTGTGGTGTGGTTCCTGTGGTTATGAAGTGGCTTATGTCCTCAAAATGGCCATCCATGATGCACATTGTATACAACTGTGCATTCGGTAGTCCTTCCTCCAAGTTTGTGTGCTCTTCGCCATTCTCAATTCAATATAGGTGGTCTGGGCCTATGTTCAGGCGTCCTAGCTTTACAACGACTTCGAAGTCATATTCTTAAATAATAATAGTCACCTTGTTTGGGCTTCAAAATGTCATACAAATATCACTCATTACCATACATTTTTCACCTATGCTTCCATTATATCACTCATTATTCACCACCATTTCACTTCATTTTCCCTATTGTTCACCATTAATGGGTCTCATTTATATCTTCCAAATATTGTTTATTTTTAAGCATTTTAAAGAGAATTTCTTGATTAAATATTAGAAAATAATATATTTTACTTCATATATGGAAAGTGGATTGTTTTTGTTACATATGTACATGCCAAGGAAGCTTCCAAGACACCTTTATGTGGCCTTGAATGATCAAATTCGAATTTGATAAGATAAACCTCATGGAGAAGATCAAGGACAAAAGGGGGTTATGTGTCTAGATGGTTGAGAGACGTATGGAACTAAAGAGAGATTAGTGGATCATCATTATGAGTTTTTTATCTCATCCCATTTTATAAATAGGAGTACAATCTCCTCCATTTGTAATTTTTAGAGTTCCATTTGTAATCTTGAAGTTTTTGTAATCTTAGAATTTTGGAGTATGTAATCATAGAAGCTTAGAGTTGTAATCTTAGAGTTGGTTTGTAATGGAGATTTTAAAATAAGGGATAATACTTCAATTTTGCTTCTACATTTGAGTCTCCATTGAATTTGTGTGCTTGTGGAGTTATGGAAGGCCCCCATGGCCTCACTTGCATGCTTATTTGTTTATTTTAGGTATAATTTATTTTATGTTTTTGTTTGATTTCAGTTTTCAAGTTTTTGTTAAATGTTCTAATATTGGAAGAGTCTTATTTGAAAGTGTTCTCACAAGAGAACATTAAGATTTCAAACAATTATTAGATCTAGGATTTTAAGTTCTTATTAGATGTTCTAATGTTGGAAGAGATCTTGTAGAATATGTTCTTGTAAGAGAACCATAGATCTCAAACAATTGTTAGATCTAGGTTTGATTAGTTATTGAAAGAGGTCTTAATGAATATGTTCTTGTAATGGGACTTTAAGATCTTGGACAAATTAGGAATCCTTCTAAATCTATATATTTTAGATAAGCGCTTCTAATTTTACCTTCCCGGGTTGACATTAAATTAAACTCTAATTGGCATCATCAATTGGAAACCAACATTTTGGCATCATTGCCGGGGAAGTGCAACTAGAAGGATTTAGTAATTATTTTATGCATTTGTTTTTAATGGGCTAATTTGTGGAACTTGGTGACAGCAGGTTCATAAAGGAGCTCAAAGTTTGGAGATTTTTTATTTTATTTTTGCACATAGTTAATTTAAATTCAGTTTTTATTTTAAACCTCCCATTTCTCACTAATCCATCTACGGATGAGGAATTTGACAATGTTGAACAAGTACTTCTTGGAGAGCAAGGACAATAGCCTTGAGCCAATGCTAAGATAGGTTATTCGCATATGTGTGAAGCACAACGTAAAAATTTTAAATCGTGATGTGAGCATGTTCAAACTTTTAATCCGTAGATGGCTTCACTGGAAGCATTCTTTTACTTAGAAAATAAAATTGTTTCAAGTTAATGTAAAATAGAAAAAATATATAAATAAATAAACAAATAAAATGAGATCTCATTAGAAGTCATTAGAAGTCATTCTCATTAAAAATTTTAGTCTTAATCTCATTAGAAGTTTTTAGTCTTATTTTCGAAAATAAAAATAAAACCAAGCATGGAAAGTTTTTTTAGTTTTTGATTTTAAAATTTGACTTCATTTATTTCTTGGAAATTTCGGTGGTGCAATAAGAGCCACCTCATTCACAAACCATTCGCAGGAATCTACAAATAAAGGGATATTTGTGAGAAGGAAAACAAGTGGAGTTCATAGCACTAAAATTTGAGGTTTGAGATCAATTCTTCTTACTATGTTTTTCAAATTCAAAATTTCAAATGTACAAAGAACTGACAAAACTCCGAAGTATGTGCTCTTCCTACGCTTCGTTGCAACCTGGAAGATTAGAAAAGGAAATTATATAAGTTAGCCCTAAAATTTTACAATAAAAATCATAGATCTATATAAATAACTAGGAGATCTAAAATTGCTATTGATTGTAAAAAATGATCTCCAACTTATTTGTTAAATAAATGATTTTTTATTTCTTTTTTTTTTATGAAACATAAAAAAAAAACATTAATAAATAAAATAATAAAATACAAACCATAAAAAAAAATGCAAAACATTAAAAACAAAACAAAAAGTCATATATATTAAACAAAACAATAAAACACATTTAAAAAACAATAAAGATAAAAACAAAACCAATTCATTCAAACCAACGAAAGTAGGTTGGAAACATAGAAATAAAACATGAATAATATATATAATTAAAAGCCAAACATAAAAAAATAAACAACGAAATCAAGAACAACTCTGCATCATTCATTGCATATACAAAACATAAAACAAATCAAGGGTTTGACCAAATGAAAGTCATAGTTTGATGGCGATTTGAAAATGGCACGCACAGCTTATACATGACTTCTATATAACCAACAACATGAAAAAAAAAACATAAATGCAAAGCCATATGAAACAAAACAACGAAACATAAAAGATGAAACTAATTAAAAATCATGTATTATAAAAAACGATGGTGGAAAGAACGAAACAATGAATTGAGAGCCACTAGTTGTTGCTGTGTAAACACTCTTACATTTTGAATATATGAGCAAGTTGTAGGTTCAGGCCTCTTCAAAAACCTGTAATGCATGTTTTCTGCCAAGATATGATCGTTGGCTTAATGGGAAAAATGTTGATTTGTGTAGCCGTAGACGATGGGCAATTGCGTTGTTTTTTTTGGAAAGAAAGCCAGTTTCGATCAAAATAGAACATCTCGGTGGCAAATTACAATAGACACGTGAAGTAAAATTGATAACAAGTGGTTTCTTCCCCGGAAATTGTGGGATTTAGTCCACTAGCCAGTTGTACAGCACGCCAATGATCTGGAAACGTTGCTAAGCGCAGCCACTCAGGAAGGAGCTGAAAATGCCAGCGAATCCTCATAAAAATCATGAGAATCTTGCCAAATCGAACCAAAAAGGAAGATAATTTTTTTTTGAAGTTTCTCAGGTATTTGGTGTTAAAGAAATCTGGAGCATATCCGTGAAAAACACTGAGCTTCATTAACTACACCATCAAATTCTGAAATTAAGCCATCCCATCAGGAGTGGCACTGAATCATGATCCTATTGTATGCGTTGATGGAGGAGAATCTTCATCGGATCATAACTCATTTAACGAAATGTTTGGACTTGATGCTCCAAAACAATCAACAATGTGAATTCTTTTATGGCGGTTTCAACTGCCCTCGATTTTTACGCATCAATTAAACTTGGTCAGAGAATAATCCTCTTTGTTTCAATTAATTGCTATGATATCCTTATCTGATTCCTGTGATCTCTATTTCTACAAGATCTCGATTTCCCAACCCATGAATCTTTCAAAAATCTTATTTCCTGGAATGATATAGGGTGCAGACCATTGGCGCAAATCAATTGGAGAATTTGTTGAAGGGCGGAATGATTGCATCAATACCATATTATGGATAGAAAGGGTTTTGATTTTCTTGTTGGATAGTGAGAGGATGGGGTTGCCACTGGTAATGGAGACCCTGACTGAGCATGTACATATTAGGAGGGAGAGTCTGAATGAAAGTCGCACTATCACGATGGCATAGTTTCGAACCTTGGATCTTTCGATCACTGCTTCTCGGCCCTAGAAACCGCCATGCATCTCACTCAAATTTTCAATATAATCATCTAACGATGAAGCTGGTGGTCCATCTGGTTGACATGCCTTTGCAGCACAGATAAGACAGATACAGGATGAAATCGTTCAATTCTCAACTGTGGAAAATTTGATGCTTCCAGATTATCAGAATTCAGATGAAGATGACGGAGATGATGATGTGCTATATGACTAAGAATACCATGCTTGAGTTCAATTCAACACTTTACCATTTGGTATTCCCTCAAATTCAAAGACTGGTATTTGCACATGTTTTATGTTTATGGTGTTGCTTTCTCTAGCAACAACACTAAGGAGTAATGCTCCAATGTATGTACCAGCACTCGCACATATCCTTGCGCTGCTGCTACCCCACGAAGTTTTTGAAGCCGATGTTTTCATGATCCAAATAGGATAGTGGCTTAGGTTTTATTTGATAGTGGCTTAGCATTTGATATTTGTTCATGTGTAAAGTTGTGGGTTGGTGATGTTATGGTATATGGGCAAAGCACATAAAATCATGCCACGTCGAAACTTTCGACAAGGTGTAACAATTAGTTTTCTTTCTGAATTTTTTTTTTTTCCTTTATTTGATGCATCTGTATTAGAATCTTGAAATTTTTAAATGATGCAGATTTTGGAAAATACAAGATCAATGATGACATGTGAAATTTGATATCCTCGACACAAATCATGAAACAATTTCGACTACGGTCGGGATTTTCATAATTGCAATGAAACTGAATTTTATTTACAAAAGTTACATAAGAAGGGAATTAATTATACTCATTTCATAATAGAAAATGGATTTGTAAAAAATCATAGAATTGGGCTAACTTACACATTTGATTTTATTTAAATCTGTTTCATTGGTGTTTAACTTCTGCATAAAAAACAAAGTAGAAATTGATCACTTTTTCTTGCATATATTTATGTTTTGTGAATGCCAAGTTTTTGTAGGTTTGCGTTAATCACATGATCACTCAAGGAGTCTAATTTGTCGACAGTTGGACTTCCAATAGATCAATTTTATGATGAATCATGTGAATAAGTCCATATTCATTACAACTAGTCTTTTATTCCCTTTGTAAATCCCAATGAGTCCTCATTGCAAGCCAAAATCCCTTTTTCCCAGCAAGTTTCAATCATGCAGTCAAACCTACTTCTTTTCATTCACCCCTAACCCACAAAATAAAACCAAGAAGCTCACTTGTTGTCATTCTCATTTTCCTTGTCATTTCCTTTCGCTTTTATTTCCGCCAATAAAACCCTGCTTCTATGTATATCATTGAGGCAAAGTCATAAAGTCTAATTATCTTTGTAAAAACACCTAGAGGCTTGCATGCCTTAATGGAAAGTACTCTTGCCAATGAACAATGGGAGTACATTAATGTCCCTTGTTCATTGGATCTTGTAGGTGACTCAACCATGACAAATTTATTCATACCTACAAAGATGTGTTAGGCATCTTGACTCCCATTGGAATCAACGATGGGAGCTCTCGTGTTGGCTAGTGGCATTCATTAATGGCCACTAAGTCAACAACTTCTTGTTATGCTCAACAAAAAGACATTTCTTCACATAGCAAGATTTGTGCCATCGAGCGTTGAAGACTTGAAGACCCATATTTTGTAGCAGATGAAGCAGATTTCCTTTTATTGTTTTCCAATTTCTAAATGACTTGAGGACAAGTTAATAAATAAGGTTGGGGGGAAATGTAATTTCTATATTTTATATACCTTCCAAGCCTTATACATTTTTAGTCATATTCAACAGACTCATCAGATTCATCAGACTATCCAGCAGAGGATCGAGTAGCAGATACAACAATGCAAATCCATTTTTCATCCACAACTTGCAGAAGAAGCTTCAGACCAAAATTGCAACAGTTGAACATGCATGATTCATCCACTTCTTTAGGTAAGTAAGGTATGATGTTTTCTAACCTTTAATCTTGAAATTCTTTTTAGATGCTAAAATGATGATATTTGGAAAATATTCCACTATTTCACTATTTCCTTTATCATTAAAAATTGCCAAAAACCATCAGTTGGGGAGGGAATTGCACACTTCATTTCTTTCTCTCATTCATATTACATCTTAACCCACATAGTCTTCCCACAATAAAAACTACTACGAAATGATGAGCATATTAAATGACTTCTTAAAATGATTGATCTCAACAAAGTAAATAATGATTGTAAACACAAGAACCAATCATTAAAAAGAGATATCAACAAAGTAAATAATGATTGTAACACAAGAACCAATCATTAAAAGATGCAAATGCTTTGAAGGAAATAAAAGTTATCCAAAGATGTGCAAAGTTAAAAGGAAGTCCATGATTGAAAGATGTTTGTTACACAAGAACCAAACATCTTGTAAAAGGAAGCTCATCTAAGAAA
>APFE030425159.1:56609-123976 GCA_000404065.3 Pinus taeda
ATTCCTCTGGTGCCTCTTGAGATTCTTCTTCATCATCTGTTTATTTGGAGAAGTAGTCTCATCTTCTTCGATATCTTCATGATTTACTTGCCTGGGGATGTATCCTTTTTCATCAACCACTACGTCAATGCTGTCAAAAATTCTTCCAAGTCTTTTATTATAGCATTTATATGCTTTGCTATAGGGAGAATATCCCAGGAGAATGCCTTCATCCGCTCTAGGTTCAAGTTTTCCAAGATGTTCATCCGTATTCTTAATATAGCATTTGCTCCCAAAAATTTTGAAGTGCTTTACAGAAGGAGTTTTCCCATACCAGATCTCATGTCGAGTTTGAGTGCTATTCACTTAGACATTTGTTTTGTTGATAATAACAACTGCAGCATATGCAGCTTCACCCCAGAAAGTTGCGGGAGTTGCAGACTCATCAAGCATAGCACGGGCCATTTGTTGGATTGTTCTGTTCATCATTTCCACCACTCCATTTTGCTGAGGAGTCCTAGCTGTAGATAATTCCCTCCTTATTCCATGTTCTTCAGAGAAATTGAAAAATTCATTTGAGGTAAACTCTCCACCTCTGTCAGACCTGAGACACTTAATTTTGTAATCTGATTCATTTTCAACCAAGGCCTTGAATGATTTGAATTTTTTGAATGCTTCATCCTTGTGCTTCATAAGTCCTAACCAAACCATCCTGGAGAAGTCATCAATGAATAATATGAGGTATTCTTCTCCTCGAGGTGACCTTGTCCTAAATGGACCACATACATCTGTATGAACAAGCTCAAGAGGCCTGCTGGCTGATCCTTCTTTTCAGGAAAGTTAATTCTAGTTTGCTTCCCAAAATTACATGATTTGCATAAGGTGTTGTCTGGAATTTTGATGTCTGGAAGACCACGAACTGCCTGGTACTTGCATGCTTTCCTTAATTGTGAAAAGCTTAGATGCCCCAACCTCCGGTGCCATAACCAATGTTCATCATTCTTGCTCAAATAACATTTTTCTTCTCCTTCTTCAAATATGTATAGATTATTTGGAGTTCATCTGCCTTTGAGTACTAATCTTCTTGTATCAAGATCACGAACACTACACCCATCTGATCGAAATGTTACCTCGGTTCCATTATTGCATATTTGACTAACACTTAACAGATTATGCCTCAAACCATCAACATACAAAACATTTCCAGCTTTGACATCCTCTTTCAACTGAGCAATGCCTTTTGCTTTTATGGCTGTCGGAGTATCATTTCCAAAAGAAACTTTCTTTCCCTTTTCTAAAGTAGTATATGATTCAAGTTTTTCTTTATCACCTGTCATATGCTTCGAACATCCATTGTCGATGTACCATTGATTTTCTTGTCCTTCAGCATATAAAGCCATCCCACATCTTTCCGGTTGTGGTTCCTTCATTCTCCATGTTTTGGCACTTGGGGTATGTTCCTTTTGAGTTGTTTTCCAAAACCTGCTCCTGCATTCAGAATCTTCATGACCAAAATTATTACAAATAGAGCATTCAATTTCACTTTCAAGGGCGGAAAAGTTGTTATAGGTCCTCTTTGTAATTGTCGTCATACTTCTTTGTTTTTCTGCTTCTCTAGTCATGATTGTCTTATAGGAAACACATTGAGCTGCTTTGTGACCAAAGTTATGGCAAGAGAAACATTGGCCATTGAAGAAATTCCTGCGACTATCATCCAACTGATTATAGTTTCTACTGCCATCCATTCTTGAAGAAAATTTGGAAGATTTTACTTGTGACTGATTGTAGTTTATGTTTTTCCTTAAGGTAACATGCCCCCGATTTTCTTGATATTCTTTGTTTGTTCTTGAAGAAGAATGTCCCTGATTTACCTGATGATTTCTATTAGGCCTTTGCTCACTCCTTCTTGCTGCATCAAGATAACTTTTAGAGGTGGAACTTGAGATGCTTCTCCATTATACCCTAGACCTGTCTTGATTAGAGGGGAATGTTGCACACTAATAATCTCATCCAGGGTTTCAGATCCTTTAACAGATTTAATATTAAGAGCCTTTGTTTTCTCAATTTCTTTTCTAATTTCAACAATTTCACATTCTGAATTCTCAAGATATTTTTCTTTCTCATCAAGTTGAGATTGTAGAGAGTCAATGATCACATTACTTTCATCTAAACATCTTTTGAGTCTAGTAGTTTCATCATAAAAACCATCCACATATATAGCATCCATGTAATCATCATCTTCAAATGCCATTAAAAGCTTATACTGGTTACCTTGTTCATCTTCATCACTATTTGATAGTCCATCACTATCTTCATGAGTGTAGTAGCTTTTCTTATTTGCATTTTGTTTCTTGTTCCATTTAACAGGTTCCTTCCCCTTGCGAATCTTATCTTTGTGAGGACATTTGGCAGCATAGTGACCTACTCTTCCACAAGCAAAGAATTTGAAGGGTAACTTACCTCGGAAACGTCTAGTGCCTCATTGAAGATTTTTGACAAAATTTGATTCTTCTTCTTCTTCTGATATGTGTTAAGACTCATAGTAGTTTCCTTTGCCAGAAGCCTTGAAGGCATCTTCTAATCATGTCTGATGGTCCACCTTTCCTCATTTCATAAGCAGTTAGAATTCCATGCAACTATGACATTTTAAGATCTTGAAGCTTTTCCTTTTCTTCTATAGCAGAAACTTTAGATTCAAACTGAGGGGACAAAGATCTTAGAACTTTTTCAACTACAACAGCCTCCTTTACTTCTTCACTCAAAATTTTCATACAATTTACAATCTCATCTACACGAAGAAAATAGTTAGCCACACTTTCATCATTATACATTCTGAGATTGTCATAGTGAATTCTGAGAGTTTGGAGTTTTGCCCTTTTTACCTGTTCATCTCCCTCATAGCTCAGAACAATCTTGTCCCATATTTCCTTAGCTGATTTATGCTGCATGACTTTGACAAATTCAAATTGTGATAGACATCCCAATAGCGTATTGACGGCCTTTGCATTCATTTCATATTTCTTCTTTTTAGCCGGATCTGTGGGAGTTGATGCTGGAAAAGTATACCCTGTATCTATGATATCCCATACTTCAGTACCCAGAGATTGAAGATAGGGAGTAACTCTTACCTTCCAATATACAAATTTTGTCCCGTCAAAAACTGGTGGCCCGATTGATGCTTCCCTCTCGTAGTTGCTCATGATGCAAGATCTTCCTTCAAGTGATCAAGCTTCTTCAGAAGTACCTGCTCTGATACCAATTGTTGGAAATAATACTGAGAGGGGGGGTGAATCAGTATTATCAAGTCAAATAATCCTTTTCAACAATCAAATTGTATACGCTACTTCATTTAATTCAACTCGCGTATATACGCAACTATTCAGAAGTTAAACCGCGTATACAGAGAAAACGTTTAATTTACTTAAACTTTCAGAAGATGTTTGTTAATTTGAGATGCAGCATCAAATAACCAGAGAAAATAAAACAGAGCAGAAAGACAATCACACGCAAGAACACCAGATATAAGGTGGAAACCCAATGTGGGTGAAAACCACCTGTTGCAATATGTCTCTATCTTTCTTTAAACTAGAAACTTCTATTTACAATGTACTGGTGCAGTCCTTTACCAGTACGCAGGCTGCAACCTGCAGAGAGCTACAACTCTCTCTCGTTTTCTAGCATCTTCTGGAAGGGAGCTACAACCCCCTTTAGCTCTTGCACTAGCCAAGATACTAGTACGTAGGTGCTGGCCTACAGAAGGCTGCAACCTTGTCTTTCTTCTAGGGGCCACGTTTCATCAATTTTCAGACTGGATCCATGAACATCAAACAATCATCAAGAAATTCTTCATCACCCAAACTCCCTTTCACCAACTAGATCTGAAATCAAGTAGATACTTCTCTGCCAGCTGTACCCAAAACATAATACCAGGAATCACACAACAGAACCCAGAACACAGCAGCAATAAGCAGAAACAGCTAGATCACAACTTAAAGCATATACACAATTTCAACAGTCTGCAACTTATGTGCATACGCATCTGCATATGGAACAACCTGCGTATACGCCCATTTACTTCACTGAAACTGCATTTATATGTGTCTTTTCCTTACTGAAACTGCGTACAGATCTTACGAAGGATAATTCACTCTTTCAACTATTCAATCATTAACTAACCCAGATTACCATATAATTCAAGCAAGCATCACATCTGGCAGATCAAAATCATACAAAGATACTATCATTCAAGCTTAATGATTATGACCCATGAAGAGAACTTATCGTTCCATTTGTGCTAAGGTTCCTCCTTCCTTCGGATCCAGATCTGCATCATCACCCAATATACTAGCTCTTTCACTTTTCAGATCTTCAAATATAATCCAGATGGTGATTTGTCACAATATCTCCTTCCTCTTTTATAGCCTTAGGCCTTCCCCAATACCATGGTCCAAAACCATAACATTTAAATACCATGAACCCAAAACTAGGGATCAACACATCTGACGAGATGCCATGGTCCAAAACATAGGTTCAAGTTCCAAGATCTAACTGTCATGGACCAAAAGAATGATCCCCAACATATACGCATTTTTGTAATGTATAACCCGCGTGTATACGCACCTTCGTGTAGATGAACCTGCATATATGTCTTTTTCTACTTTCTGAGAGTTTGAACTCAGATCTGTTACCAAAGAAGGTTGCCATCAAGGACAACACCTGTGCCATAGCTCCAAACCTGTGCCATAATGCCAACACCATGTTCGGTCATTCAATAGCTAAATAAGGACTGCAGGTGGACCCCAGCATAACATCTATTATTTGAAATGGTCCCACCTCCTCAAAACCAAAGAGATGTCATAAGTTTCCTAGGATTATCTGGATAATACCAAAGGTTCATAAAGGACTTCATCAAGTTGGTCTCTCCTTTATTTTGGTTTTTGGCCAAGGACTTTGAGTTTATATGGTCAAAAGGATGTCAAGAGAACTTAGACATCCTGAAGAACAAGTTAACGACTGCCTGAATTCTCCGAGGCCCAAATTGGGCCCTTCCTTTTCAAATTCATATTGATGCCTCACCGAAAGCCATAGGAGCAACCCTAGGTCAAATAGGTGAAAAATTTCCTTATGCCATTTACTTTATCAGTAAGAATTTGTCAAAGGCCGAACTAAACTATAGATTGATTGAAAAGGAGTTCCTAGATGTTGTGCATTCATTGAACAAATTTAGGCATTATATTACAGGCTATCAAAGATTTTTCCATACTGACCATGCTGCAATCAAGTATTTAATGAATAAATGTGATGTGAATGCTCGTATTTTGAGATGGTTGCTTTTATTACAGCAATTTGATCTAACTATTGGTGATAAGCCTGGTAAGCAAAATGTTGTTGTAGAATTTTTGTCCAGATTAAATTTGCCTGCAGGAGAAGAGGGAATGATTGATGACCAATTACCGAATGAGCACTTTTTCTTCATTTCAGTTCTCTCTCCATGGTTTGCTGACTTAGCAAACTATTTGGTATCTGCACAGTTCCCACTCAACTTTTCCTCTAAAGAGAAAGGAAAGATTATAAGGAAGAGTGCCCCCTTCACTTGGATTGGTGGAAATCTCTTCAAACATGGCACATATCAAACCTTGAGAAGGTGTGTTAGGGAGGAGGAAGTCTTTAGCATCCTTCTAACTTGTCATGATGGGCCTTTTGTAGGTCACTTTGCAGCAAAGAGGACAACATTCAAAGTGTTACAAGCAGGTTATTATTGGCCCACTCTTCATCAAAATGTGAAAAGATATACTAGTCAGTGCAATCAGTGCCAAAGGATGGGAAAGCCTACTCCAAGGGATGAAATGCCTTTGTAGCCTCAAGTGACTTTCGAGCCATTTGACAAATGGGGCATGGACTTCATTGGACCTATTGACCTTTCTTCCAAGCAAAAGCAATACATCATTGTGTGCATTGACTATCTAACTAAGTGGGCTGAAAGCAAGGAAATTACGTGAGCAACAGAGGAGAAGGTGGTTGAGTTTTTAAGGGAGAATGTATTTTACAAATTTTGGTACCCTAGAGCATTGGTCATTAATCAAGGCAACCAATTTACCTCCAACATGATTGAAGACTTGCTCAGCCAACACAAGATCAAGCATAGGACCTCCACTCCCTATCAACCACAAGCTAGTAGGCAAGTAGGGGTGACCAATAGAGCGCTGGAGGGCATCTTGACCAAAGTGATTAACAGCAGTAGGAAAGATTGGGCAGATAGACTAGTTGAGGCCCCTTGGGCATATAATACCACCTAGAAGACCACCACTGGATTCATACCCTATGAGCTGGTCTATTGGAAGAAGGCCTTGTTGTCCATTGATTTTAATTATAACACACTAAGGATAGCAGCCCAGCTAGATCTAGATCTTAACAGTACACAAAAAGAGAGATTGTTGCAGTTAAATGCTTTAAATGAGTTCAGAATGTAGGCCCTCCTGCACATAGAGGTAACCCAACTTCAGAGGAGGATATGGCATTATAAAAACATCAAGGATAAATAAACTCAACAAGGTGATTGGACCTTGTTATATGGTTCCATATATAAATAATTTAAGGGAAAGTTGAGGACAAGATGGCTAGGAATTTATGTTATAGAGAGATGTCATGATAATGGTTTAGTGTAGATCAGAACCATAGATGAAGAGGGCATTCCTTTCCTTGTTAATGGACATCAATTGAAAGTTTAAAAAAAGAATTATCAAAGCAAGAGTTCATTTATGGTATCAATAAAATAGTGATGGTAGTGGAGAAAGTTTCATCTCCTGCCTCATCAAATCACTGAGAAGAAAAAATAAGGACTCAGGTGAAAACCTCCATGAGGCACATGAGTCCCACTATTGGGTTGAAAACCTCTTGGGGTGGCCCAATGGTGTTAAAAAAGAAAAAATAAATAAAAAAGGAAAATAAAAAGATCCGTGAGTGACATCCTCTCTTGAGATGAAAATCCCTTAGAGGCAGCCTAGTTGTTTTAAAAAAAATAAAAAAATATCATGAAAATTTATATTTGCAGGTTAGCAAGGAGGATGATCAGAGAGCAAAGGAGGATAAAAAAGGGACCTATTTCACTCACATTTTTATTTTTCCGCTCATTTTCATTCATCACTCCACCATTTATTCCATTTTCTCACTCCTTTGCTTCAGTTTACAAGGCACTGTGTTTCCTACAAGATCCCCTGAAAACCTACAGGCTGATCCTCTAGGAATTACAGTGGCTCGAGAATCCTACAGGAAGTTACCTTAGGGAAAAAAATGACCTGCTATGTCAAAGAAATAACACCCTTGTGTTGGCATCTCAATACCATACCTATGTCCACTTTCATCACCCTTACATTCACCATCAAAAAGATCGGTTTCAAAAAAAATATATTTGTCACAGTCTTCAAGAAAAAGAAAAACATGAAACAAAGAGAAAAAGGGAGCAACACCTGAGTATGTCTCATTTCTCCACACTCGTAGTATTCCTCTCAATTAATGTCACCATCCTCAAAATCCCAGCAGAGTGTATGGTTAAGAGCTTTTAGGGTCAAGCAGCTACAGGACATCCTGTAGGAAATCCTGTACCAGCCTTTCCCACAGAATACAAATCATGATTGCAACAAGCTTCCAGCATAATGATACCAGAGTAGAAGGAGCTCCAAAGCAGCAGCATCACCAACATCTTCAACACTAGGTACCTTCATATCAAAGGAATCATCAAAGAGAATTAAAAAAAAAAGGAAAAAAATGACATGCAACCAACATACATTAAGCACCTATAGTCCTAAACAACTGCAACAAGGGTTAGCACCATAGGTAAGTATCTTGCTCACTCTCTGATTTCCATAATGTAGTCAAAAGAAGTAAAGGTTACAACTAACTTGGTTTATAAGTGAAAGGTGCCAAGTTAACTTGGCCACCTTCATTCAATCGACAAAGACAAAATAGTTGGTCCTCACACATGTGGCAAAAGTCATGTCAGAAAAGGAGAAGAGCAAGACAAAAAAGTTAAGTCTATGGAGGCATGAACTGGGAGTTGATTACGAGGAGGGGGAAATGATGAGGTGGTAGTGGGACCAACAGTCCAAAAATAGAGAACATACCTCTACTGCCAGCACACCACCTCAAATAACTCGACCATAAGAATAAATATTTGTTGATGTCCATGCACCCATTCATGCATTTCCTCGAGGCTCACTCTTTGAAAAGTCACTCTCATACCCGGGAGACCTATAGAAGAGGAAAATTCCATCTGTCTCTGCGCAGGACTTCCTATAGGATTACATAGGAAATCCTACAAGATTGCACAGGAAACATACATGATATAGACAGACACTGTACTGGATTGGCTGAGAGGATTTTTAGAGGGGAAAATGTAGGGGTTGGCTACAAAAAACTCTATGAAGAGGTAGGCTCTATAATTCCTTCCCTTTTTCGAAGAGAATTGAACAAAAAATCCCCTAGAGGAGAGAGAATCTGGTAGCTGTGTAAGGGAATTGTGTCGACAGTTCTTTTAGTTATTTAATTATGCATTCAAAAAATTTATGTCAACCGTCTCAGCTCCTCCAAAGTCATCAAAAAAATGATAGGGGGTTCAATGGAAGGGATCCAGTTAATACTGTGAGAATCCAACAACACCATAAGGTGTTAGAAATCTTCAGAAGACATAATTGGATGGGGTATTTTGAAAAATTGAGAGGGTATGATGATGAAGTGGCCCGAGAGTTTGCTCTCTCCCTCATACCACTGGCCAAAATTCATGCCATTGTTGTGGTGAGAGGCCTCTCCATAGAGCTCACCCCTAAACTCATAAGCAAAATTACCACCTTCCCCTAGGAGTGCCTTGGAGAAAGGGACAAAAGGGAGATAGCCAAATTACCAAGAAGAAGTTGTTTTTAGAGGGAGAAGAGCCCATTGAGGAAAAAGATGGAGTAAGGACAGTAAGCCTACCATACCACTAGAATGAGGTGAGCTACTACCTTATCAAATACAACTGATGTGAGGGTAGGTATAGTGTGGTTTATGGGTATCACTTTAGGCTTCTTGAACAATTGAGGTTTAGAGTAGAAACAACTCCTCACCAGAGTCTTAACATACCATACTTCCTTCTACAATCATTGATAGACACAAGCATAAAAGTGCAGGAGGGAAAGCACCAACAGTTAGTTCACCATGAGTTAATTAGAATTATCATATAATATGCCCTTGACAACCTCATAATTCCTATGCAATGCAAAATTTTCAGAGACATTCAAGTAGAGGACGATATCAAATACCTCACATATGACATCAGTCCTACTATTAGTGAAAAGGATGAGGAAGAAATAGAAACAGAGAGAGAAGAAGCAGATATGGATGAAGATGAGACAGATGACGAGGATGAAGAGGAGAAAGAGAAGGGATAGGATGTGGAAATAGAGGAAGATGATAAAGAAGAGACTGATAAATAAGATGAGGATCTAGAAGGAGAAGAAGGGAGAAAAAACAGAGAGGAAAAGGGAAATTAAAAATGGGAGGCAAAAGACAAGGTGGAGTCACCTAACGTGTCCCTAGAGGCCACAGAGAGAGAAGTAGTAGCTTCCTTCACTACTCTTAGCACCCCTATCAAACATAAAAGCGAATGATAGAGGCAAACCCCATTATATTTCAGGACAAGGAAAAGTATAAGGATAAGGTAGGGGAAACCCCAAACACCAACCAAAATTCCCATTGTGATTGGGGACTCACCTAAACAGTATGAGAAAATGCCTCCTCCTAAGTCTCCTCTCACCTATGTGAGAAGGCCTACAACTATACCCACCTCATCCAAAGGTAAAGCAATCCTGCAGGATACACCATAGGACCTCCAGGAAGCTCAAGCAATTCTACAAGATAATCTAATAAACCTACAGGAGACTCAAAAATTGGACAAGGAGGGAAGCACACAACAAGAAACTAAACAAGAGGGCCCAGAGTTAAAGGTACCTAGCACCCAACCTAACCTTGACTCTTACTATAGATTTATTGAAGGGGACAGGGTCATTCCACAAAAGGTTGCTATTCCACTATTCTTTGAGCTTGAGAAGGAGAGAGCCAGAACTCATCTATGGATGTAGATTGCCAAATCCAACGGGGTGGAAGACATTGGTCACATGGAGGAGAAGCTTAAGGAGATAGGCAGAGAATTAAACAACTTGAGAGAGAGATGCGATAATGAGAAATTAATTAGAGACAGAAAATGCATGGTTGAAAGGACAACTACAAGAATGAGAGAACCAATTGGCATGTATGGTCAGTCTCACTTTGGAAGAAATCCACTATAGGATGTCAGCTAAATAATATGCCCTATGCCTCAAGGAACAATGTTTGTATTTCCATATCAAGACCCTAGCATAGATAGGAACAATGCCATTTCACGATTATAGACAGTTCATTTATCTTTGTGATCCAAGTACATTGGAAGATAGAGCCAACATGTCTGCATTTTATTTGCATAGCATGTCCTTAACATACATGAATGTATGGGACACTAATGCAAATCTAGGAGATTTATAGTTGATGGATTTGGCATCGTGGATGAACCATGAGGAAGTAAGGGCCGCAGAAATGAAGAAGATATTGGCAAAAGAACAAATAGAGCCCCATATGATCGGATCTGAGCAGTCCTATCCAATGGCCTTCATCAGCACACATAATTCAATTCCGAATGATCCTCAACTTGCACCTACACATCTTGCTACCAAAAAGCAAGAAAACTCACATTTTGAGGACATGTTCAGGTTGTTAGTGGATGAAAGCATACATGCTTGCATCGGGAGATGGAACACATTTCCATACAGTTTAAAGATAAGAGAATACCACTCTCCTCAAAGAATGAGAGAAGCACTGAACAGGGCACCCATGTACAAGCAATCCATGCAAAGGTTCAAATTCAATTGGATTGGCTTGAAGCCTTGTCCACCACTGCTCTTAGGAATGCTAGAAGGAAGGAAGGAAGAAGAAGGAAAGAGGCAGTGGGAGGAGGTAGAAAAGAAAACAGGTTTCTATGAAAAAGAAGAGTAAACCATAGCAGAGGCTTGGGATGTCAAGGAGGCCACTAGAGCTATGAAGGACGTGGATATTGATTGAGTTTCTTAGAGGATGACCAATGCTTTCAGTAGTGGGGTGATGATGAGCCTCATCATTGGGTAATTATGTGGGCATTAATTCACCTCCTAGCTTAATCAAACCAACTTTTCTCACAACTTATTATATGGTTTGATTATATTTTGTCTAATTAGATGACTTAAAGTGAGATATTATGCCTAGTGGACTAATATGCATTGAATGCAGGTTTGGAAGAGAAAATTAAGGAATTTTGGCAAATACTAAGGTTTGAAACTTGAAAGGAACAAATGAGAGAATTTGTAGGAGGTAATTCCTCCTCATTTACTCCTTCCCCATTCAAATATTCCTTCACTAATCCCACCAGCTCGGAGTGTAAGAAGCCAAGATATGAAGATTAGAAGGCAGTCAAGCAAGTGATAGACAAAGAGTAGTTCATATTCATTTTGGGATCTGAGCAACCCTAAATTTAACGAAGTTATTGGACACCTTAGTTGTATTAGTAGAGAGACCTAGAGCCTAATTAGGATTCTAATTTTTGTTGTAAAACTCTAGCTATTTTCAAGATCCAAACTTCTGGAAGACTTTTTATGTAACTTTCTGTTTTGACAATAATAATGAGTTTCTTCTTGATTCAGTACTGAGTTAACTCAGAGGGTTGGAGCTCTTGGGTTAGGGCCCAACCCTAGAAGAAAAGACTCCTTTTCTTGTATCTTTATGCTTAGCTTAGTTTCATAGATTCATGGTTAAACTATTGTTAGAACTATTTCATTGCAAGTAGTGTAGATTTGATTAATTGTTTATTAGTTTCCTTCCACTTGTGCCTTACTTCAGTAGCAGACTAGAAGGATAAAAGAGGCTCCACAAAGCTGTGAGTAGGTGTCCTATCCTCATTTCTTCCTTTTGGGATCATGATTTTAGGAAAAGAACTTTATGTCGCCCAAAAAGAGGGATTTCCATTTCCTTCATGATGTTTAGTATTTGTTGTACTTAAGCTAGCATTTGATCAGTTTTGCAAAGTAGTATTTCATCGCAATCTCTTGTATCTTCATTCTTACAATAGATTTCATCCATTACTCCATGTTATTCAGAAATTTCTTCATGCATAAGTTAGGGAGTTAGTTCATTAAATTTTGCTTTTCTAGTTCATGAAAATTCTTCTTGTTTACATGACTTTTTGGAAATTAAACATGTTTGGTGTAGAGTAGGCACTTCAGAAGTAGACAAAGATCTCATAGAAAGAAACCACCTTCCAACTTCATTCACCCATGGGCATTCCTCGTTTTCAACAAAACCTTCACCAATTTAATAATGTTACATAAAATAATTGCTTAAGTATTTTGAGCCAATCCAACCATATCCTAAACTTGGTTTTGGGTTCTAAGTCATCCTAGGCATCTTCTCGCTCCATTTCACCCATCAACCACCTTCCCTAGGCTTTCAATCACCTCCAACACCCATCATTTTTCTCACGGTTGTATCCTGTAGAAATACAGGTAATCCTATAGCTTTCTAGTGCATCCTGTCGGTTTTCCTGTAGTAGCCTATATTGAGGCTGAATTGAGTGAAAACCTCTAGGAAGCCTCACAAGGTCACCCAAGGCTCCCCCAAACCTTCCAGCCATCCATTAGCACCCCTAAACCACCTGCCACATCACCAACAGAGATTAGTTTGCACACTTCACTTTTCGTGAAAAGCATGAAAAGACAAAACAGATTTCTTACAACCCTTTACATGCATATAATTTGTGTTTGATGTTCTTAGTATCCATACTTAGGATAGTAGCACTTTGTTCATGTTAATTTAGCATCATTGCAAAGCATAGCTCTTAGAATTTAATTAGGAAATGATGTGCCCTGGCATTAAATTTCAATCTCTTTCATTATTGCAGTATATAGCTCTCTCTTAGAGTAAGCTTCTCTTTTTGTCATCAAGGAAACAAGCTTCTTGTGAATCCATAGATGTTTGGCTTGCAAACTCTAGTAGTCTCTCACTAGGTAAACAGTGACAAAAGGAAGAACCATCACTTTTACTTGTGTATACAGCATTGTCACCTCCAAGTTTCTATGAACCCCCGGTTGATAAAGCAAAGTTGGTAGCTCCAGGGGTTGCAACATTCTTTCTACAATATTGGTGCTCATCACATAATCCTCCCTTTGGTCCTAGTTTAACTACGTTAAATGCCTTATTATCGAGTCTGTCAAAATTCCCACCAATCTTATTTCCTCTTTCTTGAGAGATTCATAGAGTTGTCGAGAGAGTTGTGTTGCCTCCTCAATGTTTGGTAGATAAAAAAAAAAAATCAAAGGAGTTATATTCCATATCATCGTCCAATAATTTCCTCTTTGGTGGCTTCTACCCTGGGTCCTAATCCGATAATTGCTCCATCATGGGAACATAATTAGGCACTTTTGTAAGTGGGTCTTCCCCCATAGACATAAGAGGTTGAAAATAAAATTTCTCCTCCAATTTAGTTGGTGCCAGTGTCGTTTTACCTTTACTTTTTTGTCATCACACTACTACAGGAAGGGCACTTTTCAGACTCTTTTTAAGACAAAATAAAAATTTAGTTTAAAAAGTCACTTTTTATTTTGGTTATTATACATTAAAATTTAATATCAATTAAATTGTCTTAAAAATATAATTTAAGACAAAAAAAATGAGACCAAAAAAAAATTAAGACAAAAATGTTTTAAGAGAAAGACAATTGAAGATAAAAATCCCTTGTGTTTATTATCCTTTGGGTTAATGTTACTACCTTTGATTCATAATAGCTTGGTGTTTTAGTATTAAACCCTAGGAATATGAACCCTTACATTGCTAAACCAAAGGGATTGATATTATCAACCCAAGGGTTAATACGAAAAACACAAGTGATTATCAATTGAAGGGATTAATATTATTAAATGCAAGGTACTAATATTATAAATTTAAGCTATATAAATCCTTGGTTGACCATTATTTATATAGAACCTAAGGGATTAATATTATAAACCTGTGAATAATATCATACCCTAGAAATATGAACACTTAGATTAATATACCTAAGTGTTTGATATTATAATCCCAAGGGAATAATAAACCCAACGGAGTAATACTATAGACTCGAGGGAATATAAACCCCAGGTTTTTTAGTAATAATCCCTTGGGGTTTTAGTATTAACCCCTTCGGTTTTTTATTCTCTTGGTTTTATAATATTAATGCCTAGAGTTTTATTAATCTAAAGGGGTCATATTGTCCTATGGCTTATATTATATTAAGAATACATTTCAAATAAATAAATAAATAACATTTAATATTAGATAATAATTGTAATTATAAAATTATATTTAATTATAATGATAATCATCAGTCTTGGGTTCGAATCATCGATTTCAAATCAACGTGAATGGAATGGATTTGGAAAATCAATTCTCACCAACGAAAAGGCCCTGAAACCTTAAATATGAAAATATAATGATAGTAACAATATTTTTATTGCAATATTCTTTTTTTGGAAGGTAAAAATGGTGTGATTATGAATGGTAAATACAAATGAAGCCTCCAGCTTATATGAACCACATTAATACTTCTAATGTGGTTGTGCTAATTTTACATTAATATTTAATATCAATTAAATGGTAATAAATATATAATTTAAGACAAAAGTACTTTGAGACAAGCATTGATTAAGAACAAACATTTTATGTTTAAGACAAAAAACAATTTAAAGACAAAATATTTTAAGACAAAAACTTTATATTTAAAAAAAAATAGTTTAAGACAAAATTTTTAAGAAAAAAAAATTTTAAGAAAAAAAAAAATTGAGAAAAAAAATTTGAAGACAAAAATTTATATTTAAGACAATGGCCAGTTATGACAATGAGAATTAAGATGAAACTTATTTAAGAAAATTAACAACTAATACAAAACCATATCAATTTGATACAATATTATCTAAAAACTGCAAAATTGACTTTGATAGTGCGCCCTAAGTCCACCATCTTGCAAGATACTACTGTCTCACGCCTATACCAAGGCTGGTATTTCACTTACCATTCACATTCTCTTATATAAAAACAACGAGTTTTTGGGCTCTTCGTTTTGTTGGGGTAGATGAATATGAAGAACACGAAAACCTTTCCTAGAAATATTTCCTGAACATCAATTACTCTTTTGTCTATTTGATTTTTGTTGATACAATTAGACACAACTTGTTTTTCATTGTATTTGACACTAATACATAGAGGAGGCTTTTAAGACAAAACAAATTATTTGTCTTCAAATTTAATTTTGTCTTAAAATTCTCAATACAAGGCACTCGTAAAAAAACTAAAGGTAAAGGATCATGGGTCTTCCCTTACACTATTGATGGATTCCTAAGGAAGCAGAGCGACGGAGGACGACAACATCTGACAGGATTTAGGGTTATGGAGGCTACAACATAGCTGTTCTTAGTTAGAGGCGCAATTTGGGCACTTCGTCAAACGTGGCTAAGATGTAACATAGTTCGATTATTTTTTGGGGCATCCATTGATTGTGTTTTAATCTGTGTTTTTTGACTATCTCATTTATTTTGAATGCCACTTCAATCCACTAGTTGTTGCTATTAGCATATTGTTGTGTTGGAACTCTTGACTGTCATCGAAAACATGGATTAGATACACTTGAAGGATTGTTGAAAAATGCAGCAAGAAATTCTCAATTTGATTTTGCCTAGGTTAAACTGAAAAAATTTGAATTTCCATTTCAGTAGATAACTTGGATGTAGTTAACTTGTGTGACATGGATTGTGTCACCCAATTTTCTCAGTAAATTTGATTTGGAGGAGTTAGAGTTCATTTGAGCATGTGTGATTGCTAATTTGTAACAACGAAAGTCTGTTATCTCAAGACATTTTCAGTTAAACTAGTTCCAACTATTGGAGGAACTAGGTGACGGTCAGTTGTGTAGTGGGACTTCAGTGAAACTCAATGATCATTATTTTAACTGATCAATCAACCCTAATAACTAGTGAATGCAGGGAACTCGAGTCCCCAAGTTGTGGTGGAGGTTCCAAGGCAGTGTAACATCAGTTGTAGACTAGTCTTGACTGTGAAATTCTTGCATGCAGTCAAATGATCAACCTTGGGAATTGCACAATCCATTTTGGAAAAGTTCCTAAATAATAGGGTCTCATTTCTCAAGGAATTATTGAGGGAAATAGTGGCTCAAGTGAAGGTATAAATTGACTAAGTTTGGGTCAAATATTCTCAGTGAGAAGAGCGATAGGTTATTCACTTGTCAGTTGTGCTAAATTGAGAAAATACATCTCTAATAATCAGCTTAATGCAAGAAAACATTTGGGTTTTTAGCAGATTGCTTTCTCGAGGAAATATATTATGCGCACGTGTTATTTCTTATTACATATTTGAAATTTTTGTGCTAATTTGTGAATTAACTTTCACAAAGTTGTAGAGTAGGTTTTTGTCTTGTGATTTTGATTAAAAATTAAAGAGTTGCAAATATACAACATAATTTCTACAAGGATGGTAGATGCAAATTAAAAAATATCCATTAGTAGACTATATTCCTAATTCAAAATTGTAGTGACAACATTTGTGAGAAGCAGATGCTGTGGAGAAAATATTGGATTATGGAAGCATTAATCAAGAAATTCACAAGGATGGTAATTTTGTCTATAGGTGTGGAGGTAGATGGATTAAATGTAGCCTTCATTGGTCTAGTTGCGGGTGTTGTTGGGTGCAATGCATCTAATTATAATTATCTAAGATAGATTGAGTTTTCATCCCGATTCTAGATGATATTAGGGATCTCTACTGGATTTTTTGTTTCAAGGTACGCTAATAACATTTTTTTTTTACTCTAGTTTTTGGTGTACTATGTGGTCTATTTGAGACACATTATTTTGTTGTTTACATGATCTTTATTCTCAACAATTTCTCCTATGGATCTTCGTGATCCTTCAATGCTTTAGGATTGGTCGATCATGGGATTTTTTAGGATCTTGCCTGCTACCTGTTGGTCTTATCTTTGGTCTATATGAACTAGTTGGTTGTTTTATGTGGTCCTTCTTCTAAACCTTTTCTCTTGTGGATCTTCCTATTCCTCTTTAGTTTGGGAGTGGTCAATCAAGCGATCACCGAGGATCTTTACTACTATGTAAGTGCATTCATTTTGGTTGGTGGATTTGGTAACATATTTGAATTTTGAATTCTATCAAGAACGAGTCTATTGGGGTCCTTAATTGGCCTGGGGGAATAATTATTTTCCAGGTTGGCCACCAGTTATATGAGGGACAATCCATTAATGGTTTGTGTTGTCATTGAATATCTTTTCTATTTATGTGTCTGGTGAGATTTTCTGAAGGACATTGGTCGGTGATGATTGGTCAGTCTATTTTATTTGAAGGGGTGTCCTAGTGGATTGATATGGTGATGAACTACATCGAGTGGGGTCTATAGTTGATAGGTGACATTAATTTACCTTGTCTACATATTTTATCAAGGTTTTCCAGACACTACTGCATAACTTATTTTTTGGTAATGATCTCTATTGTGGTGCACACATAGGCATGATTACAACATACCAATAATGTGAGATATAAAAATGGCAATTACATCTATGGGTAGGATGTCACTTGATACTAAAGGCAACTGGGGCGATGATGTGCCATTACATAATTTGTTCGTACATGCGACTATTGAGGCAGAGAGTCATTGCTACCACATGTCGGGAGTCTATCCCTGTGGGGAATCTCTTGTGCATGCATCTATACACTTAGATTCAAAATTTTTGGCATCCCCACCGGTTATTGAACCCAACTGTGGTAGTCCACAGAAAATGTCCTTCCATCGTTCATGGAAAATGATGGCAATTAAGGTTGATCCAGATTATCAGAAGCACACTTTTGGTTCAAATGTTTTTTTGGACTAGGTGGTAAGATTACAGTAATGGGATTGTTTAGTAAGTGGCATTATATATGAATGTATTGCTCTCGTATTTCCTATATTCAAAAACAATGGTACCGTATTCTTAAGTACTATCCTCTTTTGAACATTTACACTGTCAGTGGCTCTGCTTCCACTTTATTAATGATGGAGATGGTGTGAAGGTTTTGGGATCATATTGGGTTGATAGCCATGGTTTCCTCTCTTTACATCACTAGCATGTGGTATTTGATCCATACCTTGAACTTCAATGAAAGAAATTGGTTTGGGCTAAACACTGTAATTTACACATCATATTCTAGTAACGTGAATCAATGATGATCATCAAGAAATCCAATGGTACATTTTCTTTCCTAGAGGAAGCAAGAATATAATAAAGAGATAAATTTATCACATGGCTTTTGGTGGAGGTGGACTTCGTTGTTGGCCTTAGCATGAAGGTGGAGCTTAATTGTGATGGCCCCTTTACTAGGTAGAGAATTGAATCTTGGCCAATTATTTTTTGCTTCCTAGATTTTCATAATTTTGGACATATTATTGTTGAGTTCCCACATAGAACTAGAAATTGGTGACATGGAATATCAGATATTGCCAATGATGGGGTCATCTATTGGAATCTGTACACTCTCTAGCAAATGAAGAGATTGATCAACACTCTCTCTTAGGTAGCCTTAAAATAAGACCACATATGATGTGTCATGCACAACATATTCATAATGATTTTATATCAAGTGTTGTTTCTCTTATTAATTATACATTCCATCTTTGATGTATTGTTTCTCTACATATTCAACTGCCACATTTTAATTATATTGAACATTCTTCATTATTGTCTGTACCGGAAATTAGTCCATGTTCAGAAGATTTAGAATCTACGTATACTCTACCTTTTGATGCCAATGGGACAACGTCCACTATTGATGACTCATTGACTATTGGCCTTGACTTTGATGACATTCAATTTGGGAATTTTTAGAAAGAACTTCATCCTACTGATTTAGTGGGGAGTGATATGAAGTTTCTTCACCTTCATCGTGATATCCATCTAGAGAGCATGTTGATTCATTCATCCACCTACCCTAAGATATTTATCATTCCCAATTCTCATCCTAATGTGACCATTAGGAATGAACAATGTTTGAAACCTTAGTATTATTCAAATGGGGGTAATAGTGATCTTCACAATCTTTCTGCAACACTATATCTTGGTCCATCATCTTCTAGTAAATCACATTTTGTTTCTACTTTCTCTCCTATTTGGGCCTTTAGAAATTATTTTCTAGATTATGAGGGCTTAGAATGATTATCATGTCCTTAAACATCAAGGTATTGGGGAGTGTCCAGAAAATCCTCATACTATAGCAATTGATTGGGGTTTATCACACCTCTATTATCCTTTTACAAGAGATGATGATGATTGCAAACAATGTTTTTCTCATTCTCCTTTGCATTTGTCCTAGGTGGCGGGTATGTGTTGTGGATGATTTTAGTTTACGTGATGGTCTTGCATATTTTCTAGATCTTAAGGTCTTTAATTTTCGTTCCTATAAATCCTTTCATGTATCTTTCTATCTAGTTTCATGAGGGGCTTGAAGGATAGATTTAATATTCTTAATACATATGCACCATATTCTTCCGGAAGATACTTTTGGGATAAATTGGAATCCTGTGACCTATTAAATATGGGATCCCTTATTTTGGTGGAGGATTTGAACCTCACCATTAAAGATAATGAGGTATCGGGGGATCATTGTAAGATGGACCAATTGGCAGGGTACTTCAACGATCGTTTTGGAAAGAACCACTTAGTGGATATTTTCCTAACTCCCTTTATTCTAACTAGAGAAATGAATGGGATGGATCTACAAGCATCACTAAGGAAATTGACTATTTCATGCTCCACAAAAATTTTGCGCAGTGCCTAGGGTATGTGAAATCTTGGGTTATTCCATCCAAAATTTCGGACCATTTCCCTATCATACTCCAATGGGAGGAAGATGGGGATTGGGGCGCTCTCCGGTTCAAATTAAATCACCATTGGTTAAAATTTTCAAAATTTAATGCATTAGTGCATACTTTTTGGGCACTAGGATCACATCCCTTGATCATAGCTTCTGCGGAAATTATTGGGATTAATTTGAGGGATCTTAAAAATTCTTTCAGTAACTAGATTCAGATTAAAAAGAGGAAGCATATTGATGAATTTTTGGCTCTTGATTAAAAAACACGTATATTTTTTTATCCTTCACATGCAAATTATTTCTTGGTGGCACATCAATTGTGAGCTATGGATTTAGAAAAGAGGAAGAATTATAATTTTGAATTACAGGAAGAGTAGTGGAGATTGAAAAGGCATTCCCTCTAGGTATTAGTAGGAGTCAAGAATACAAAATTGTTTCATAATTATGCAATGAAGCATGCAAAGAGAAATCTATTTGGGATTTAGTGAAAGCCATTTTAACATAATGCAAGAAGATAAACCACCAAAGAAACAAGAATGGTTTCTGACTAGGTTGCTTCAGGTCGATATTGATCTTACATTCTTTCTCTCAACCTTATTCCCTATCAAAATAGAATAAGGGATGACTTTGATCGATGTGTGCCTTCATTGATCCCTTATCCAAATAATTGAACAAATATTTGTCTTCTATGGTTAGTAACCATCTTTGATCTTTATTAGAATAGATCCTTGTCATTTCTCAAAGGCTGAATTGTTGCAGAGAGTGATTTATATTGAACTTTCTATATTTGCAATGTGTGAGAAATGCTCTTGATCATGTTATTGATTTACTCATTGTGGGTTTTTCCATTTGAGATTGGGCTTATCTACGAGTAGAAAATATGGTTGCACCATTTGAGTTTGGGTTTATTGAGGGGAAGAAAGGATGATTATTTGTTGTAGACTTGATTATAGACTTTTTCTTTGCATTTGACATTATTATTACCTTCTTCATACCATACCTTGATATAAGAACATAATTTCTTGTAGACAAGCACTGGAGCATAACTAAAAGGATAATTCATTTTGCAGTTTTGAATGCCATGAAGAAAATTAAGAGTTCCTCTTTTCGTAGACAAAGTTTGAAACCAACAACTAATAGAATTCCACTCATTAGAAAACATTATCTCATCATCTTCCTTTGATAACACCAATAACATTTGTAGATGATTCTTATTTGATGTCTGCTCAGCAATTCCTTTGAGGTAGTTAGATGAATGGTCAGAGGAAAGTTTCTCTTATAATTATCTTAGTATGTTGCATCTCTAGTATTTAAGGCTAGACAATGCCCTGTTTGTAAGACTAGAGAAGGATATATGATTCAACTATTCCTATACATGTTTTGCAAAGCTAATTTGTGTAAGTTGACAACAAGAATCCTATTTTTATCGTTTCCATTTCATGGCCTTTCCTTTGAAGGGGTACACTTCTTTGAGTGGGGTATGAGGAAAATTTACTATTATATTTTGTTTTGCCACCAACACATTTCAACAACATATGATTTTGAAGATTGTGTCCAACTCCTCCTATAATATGGAGCATATGTCATTAGCAAGGGTATATTCTATCATCCAATTTACTTGTTGATTTTCCAATCAAAGAGTTTATTATAAATATAAACACTATTTTGGAAAAATGTTTGTGTCGGTTCACTAATATAGACTAGAAAATGGACAACAATTTCTCTTTGTGACCTCTTTTTTTGTTATTTCCCATTCAATTTATTCTCACTAGCGTTACCACTCTGTAAATTTCTCTAGGCTGAAAAAATAAATTCAAAGGTAACCATTGACCTGCTTAAGGCTAGAATCCAACCCTACTAGCCTTGGAGAGGGCTCTCTCACTTTGTTATTCTCTCAATCAAATAAATAACTGAAAGCTTCTAGATCTTTGGCCATGTATGATGATCAAAGAATAGTTTTAGGCTTGATGTCTGAAGGTAAGAGTAGGAACGTCGATCTAATTCAAGTCAGACCATTGTTTTAGATCCATGTGAATAGGAGATGTGATGGAGTTTGAACAGGGGCAAGATAGGTAGATTTATTTGCATGAAACCAAATTTTGTTGTAGTAAATGGGTGAGTTCAACATGAGAAAGTATGAAAAATAGAGCATTAAAAGAATGATGACTTCATATTTCCATATGGAAGAAAAGTAACACATATGATCAGAGCACTAGGTGAATTTTGAAATATCTCCTTTCAAACATAGCATGAAGAATGTTTACATGATGACAATATATATTAAAAACATATCATAAGGTAACATATAAACCAGGTCATAAAGAAACACACATACTAATAAATATTGACATAAGAATCCTTGTCAAAGCTGCATCTTTTTTCTTCCATTCACTTGGGGGAATGATACAAAAATTGCAAAAAATATAGACTAGCTTGATCTCCACACTAACTAGATCTATCTTCCATGTCTATACATCATTATATACAATTAGGAATTCGAATTACCACTCTAGGTGGTCAAATTCACTCCATAAAAGTCAAATTTTCTAGATACAATGCATATTTACTTGTTATGCACAAAAATAGGAACACTTATACCAAGACGAATACAATTTACAACATCAACCAAGTTGGAATATTTTTTTAACAACTCAAACTATATGACTTTAAACTTATAGACATCTATCCAACAACTAAAATTACTGCTAGTTGTTCCAAAATTTGAATTTGCAAAAGAAGGTAGATGATTGTGTACTTGCATAACAGTTGTGCAATAGAGAACATAAGTTTCCAAATTGGTATGGTTGCGTGAGGTTTTTGTGAAAAATTGAGTATGTAGATGTGCCTGAGATGACATATTGTTTGTGTATAACCCACTGAGTTCTTCCTTGCATTCTAAAAATGCCTTAATTTTTTTTTTTTTTTCAGTTTGCGCAACAAGTCTGCTACGAAATAGGGACCAAATTTCTGGAAAAATAGGGTTCAACGATGAGATCACATATACTGAATAATGATATTTGTTATAAAATGGGGGGAGGTTTATTTATATGAGAGAGTCCTTGAGTGAAACCTCTCCCATTTTCCAAAACTTCCTCTCCGACTCCTTAGAATCTTTACCAAAACATCATAACTAAAAAAAGAAATGCCAAAACCTAAAAATTAGACTCTAAGAATGCATTTGAATCTTCCAATATATGACACTCGTGAAGAAACTAAAGGAATTTTATTTTCGCTCGTTCGTTCTTGATAAAGAAATATTTTTGTTTTCCAAAATTCGACTCCTTTTGGTTGGAAATGTGTTTTGAAAGTGATGAGAAAAGCAACCAATTTCACAGCAAATTCATAGCAAGTCCAAGTAGCTTTCCATGCTCTATACGTTTTCACACATCCTCTGGAAAAATTAATCAAATGGTTAGTCTTGAAATGTTTTTGTGATGGTGTGTAAATCTTGAGGTAGTCTCTCCAACACTTACAAACCTCCTAGATGGTTGATTCCCACTTGCACAACGGATTCGTAGAAAATGTTTGTCGAGCCTGCAACTCACTTCCTCAGCCTTCAAATTTTCTTTAGAGATAGTACCATCTTCAAATGTGATAAGAATGAGAGACTTCACAATAAATTTGAAACTTTCATACCATGCAAAGCCTCCTTTTGGAATGATAATAGGCCACTTGATGATGTGAGGGATGTGATCAGAGGGGCACTTTTTGCAATAATGAAACAGGGACATGAGAAATTTAACCAATAACTAACTCTTCAAACTAACTCTTATGATGGAAACGACTTCAAAAAAATCACATATGATGCATCACCAGCTCTCATGGCATGACCCCCCCACAGTTCCATAATAACTTTAACCCCTCATGATTAGTAATTTTCAATGATGACTCTACATGGACCCTTCAGGGCCTTACAAATTCGAATGAAGGATGATAGACTCCTTTTGGATACAAATATTTAGAATGACCCTTTATTTAAACTCTCTTTTGTACAAGGAACCCTTAGACTATGAGAGTCATGAAACCATAGACTTTTCTTTTTATTAAATACCCACAAATTGATAGTAATACAAATTTGATTGGGATTCCTATACTATAGGACCCTAACATTGGCCAGAATGGAGTCCAACTCAAAATTACTAAAATTAAATATTAATATTTTGTTTTTTACATTACACTTGATGGTGCCAGACCCTCCAACATGTAAGGGGATCTCCTCGGTAAGAATTCCCAATTAGACATCAAAATGTTTGGTTTAGGACTCCTAGCAGTGGGTTGTAAGGTAATGCCTTGACTGCGATGCCGCACATAGGCAAGTAAGATAAATCTGTCAGTAGAAAGGGTGTCACCACTGCAGTGAGTGAAGGAAGGTGTATGAGAGGTTCTAACATCAGTGGGTTGAGATGAGGGTGAAGGTGAGTTCTAGGTTGAAATGGATTAGTCCCAACTTGGCTAAAAACACACAACACACATGACATACACAACTTCCAGTGAAGCAGTCCACTCGGATACAGTAGTCACAACATAAAAGGTAAGATAACACGTACAACACTCACGGATTAGTCTGAATGAGTGCAACAGTTGTTACAACAAGGTTCATGTGAAAGTTCTGCCTAATGTCTCACAGAGTAGTCGACATGGATAGGACAGCATTAACAGTATATAAAATGCATTTCCATTAATAGATTATGCATTACAATAAATGAATCAGTTCAGATGTAGAATATAGGTTAAAGGAACATGCATTACAAGTGTTAAATATCAATCTTACAATAGATACAATACATGTGTGAAAACATGTTGGCTCTTATTATATAAAGAAGTGTGAGTTCCAATAATACAATACATCCATGTAAACCTACCAGCCTAGACAGTGGAATGTTACATCCACATCTGCCTCCTCCTCCAAAGAGATGAACTAGCTTCGTGTAGTGGATAATCCAAGGTGTCTTGCAATATTTTCCAAGCTCTTTCGAAGAATAGTCTTATCAAAAGCTTGGCTGACCAAAATCCCATACAATGAGTTATGGGGGACTATTTATAGCAAAGGTGGGGTGACCCTTGACATTCCGCTTTATGATAATTCAACTACCCTCATGACTCTTCACCTACTCTATTATTGTGTCATCCAACTATTGACACTTAACTTACACTTGACATGAATCAACATTACAATGCACATGTGCTCATGTGAGACAACATGGTTTGAGCAAGCCTTGCAAGAGATCATTGATGCTCAGTCCACTGTGATGAAACCAAGTCTTTGACAGGCTTGTGATGGTGAAGGTGGTGAGCTGATGCCAAGCTTGGTCATCCATGATGGTGTCTATGCACCTCATGGTGACTTGTTGTTGAAGCAAACTCTTGCCTCCATTGCAACTGGTGCATTGGTTCGGCCCCCTTCATCCAACTCATCTGCAAACATGTGCATGGCCTTCCTGGGTGCAGCTAAACTGGAAACACATTAATGCATAGTGTCTGTGTTGATCTTCAGTGTGTGTTGGTGGTCATGTGCATCAACTTGCCAAAGTACCCGTTCAGATCTAGTTGGAGTTTCTTCTTGTCTTCACCTTGGTGAGTGTATTTAATGGCATGGATTGCATGTGTGCACACAATGACATGCATGTTTTTGAATCCCTTGCATGTGATCGACAACACTGCTCAACTAGTTTGCTCCATGTCAGCTGACTGGGCTGGATCTTTAACTTGTATAGGCGCAATTTCATCTATGACACCCACTATTGTTCCTGTTCCTACTACAATCCATTCATCCGTTTGTGTAGCTTCATGTTCTTCCTAAGTTGTTTCTTCAACACATGCAACTCCTTCTCTATTCCATTATTTGTCTTCGTCTGATCTTTATGTTACTCTGTCACCTGATAGCTTGACTCTCCAAAGTTGCTTTCATTATCAATGGATCTACTTGATCTTACAACTTTGTTCTGCCTCTGTGTTGTCAACAACCTTCCTCTTGCATTCATTGCATCCATTACATTGATTGCATTTGTTTCATTCGGTATGCTGCCTTAAACTATTTTTCATGATGTTGCTTACTGTGATATATTGATGTTATTTTCTAGGAACAACTTGGCATCTTCATGAATAGGCAAGCTCATAGACATTTGATCGATTGCATGTTCTGAATGGTGTCTTCAACTTTGCTGTCTTCAAAACCATTGTCCCTGTACTGGTAACATGCAGATGAACACCTGCAATATATGGAGACATGGCAACACTCATAGAAAGAAATTTGTTAGTTGGAAACCAAAATGAATTTGAGAATGAAATTACAACATTCCTGTGTGACTGATCATGAAGTTTGCACAATTTCGGCAGGGAGGTCAGGAGATCGATTGCATAGGATGCACAAGGCACAGTCTAGGTTGTTGGGAGACCGATTGACTGCTAGAACTGTGAAATGTACAGTCGAGTCTAGCTACTGACTACTGGAATTGTGCAATGTGCAACCTCACCTGGTAATGGGTGCTAACTTAGTGACTACATTGCACAATTTTCTTGGCGAGTAGTCACTTTCCCTCAGGATCACACAAAGTAGGCATGGGGAATAGTTGTTGAGAAGAAATGTGCATTTATGGAGTGGAAGGCAGAGCCTTCGTTCTCAAAATTGTGTAATGTTGTCCTGGTGAGGCTTTTGGTCGGGTAGAGTCCATGCCGAGCTTGGCCAGACTCACTGAGAGGAAACTACAAGTGAATATGAGTGTGAATGCCTGCTAATACTGAGTGTTAGCATAAGTGAATGATCATGCATGAAAATGGTGAATTACAGATTCGGAAAATGGAACAAAATGGATGTGAGTGAGTCAAGTTGTAGAATCAGTGACTGTTCGTGAAAAACATTTTCATGCATGCGACAACAGTGAGATGTTGACGAAAGTTGAAACAGTGCTAGGAAAATCTAATATACATGTAAAAAACAGAAAGCACTCAAAGAAATCAAGAAAACAATACTCATAAAAGTGAAAATACAAAAAGCAATAGAAATGTGACACAAGGCATGGGAAGTGGGCTTACCCCAAAAAAGCTGAACTGAATACGCCGACTGCACCTAGATGTGATGTGGGATGTTAAAGCTGCAAGGTTGATGGGAGGAATGAGCTCTGTAGCATCTGGTTGATGAGTTTTGATAACATCGAGGTTGTGACACACATGCCACAAATCTAGAGAAGTGACCCTTGGTCGGAGGTTTATGAAATTATCCTTTCATGTAACCTCCAACTGCTAAACATAGATGCCTAAAAAAGGGGATCCATTTGCATGTTGCCATGGTAGAAGTAGCCATGCATGAAAGTTAGTTTTTCTCAGCCCCAAGGGGAACCAGTCAATTTAGCTGCACATGCAAGAGATTGGTCGAATGCTGGAGAAAAATGTGCATTTTTGGCTGGAATTTGGGCTAGTTGCCCAAGCGATTTGCACAATTTTTAGGCAAAGTAGCTAACTCTTACCTAAATTTGTGCAAATTCTGGGCTGAGTAGCCATGCTAGGGAAAATTGCCCAATTCCTGGTAGAACTGTTGACTGGTAGGATTAAGCAATCTTGGAGCCCAGCAGGCTGCCATACAAGATTATGCAAATTTTGGAGGGAAGGACCTTTTCTCTCCAGAAATGCCCAATTTTCTTGGGGAAGCTTCTTATCCTATGGCTGGACCAAGTCCAGGTGAACATCCTATGAGGGGAATGGATCAAGCTGTGATCGACAAGCTACCTTTGTGCAAGAAAGACATTGAAGTTTGTCAACTTAATGAAGCAGGGCAAGCTTCTCTGAAGGTTGGAAGGGAGGCTCCAAAATGAAGCTAAGACAAAATTTTGGAGGGTGGTTGTAGCTGCTACAATGCTTGGAAACACATTGGTACAACTCCAACTCTTTGAATGGACCTTGTTCGTGAAAATAAAGTCTAACACCTCTAAAATTATCGTTCGGTTCTCAACTCCTCTTCATTTCCACACTAGCTTGATTGTAATATGTAGCATCTGCCAAGCTCTTGGTTGATTGAAGAACATTCGAGGCCAAGGAAACACAATTGTTTTGATTGGAGCTGAGGGGTATATTGTTGCACAAGCCATATAGTTGTCAGAGTCTTAGTTTCATCTCTAGTGTTGCTCCGCTGCTAGCAAGCCTGCACAGTACCCTAGAAAAATCATGTAGGAACACAAGAATCGCTTTGCATCCAACAAGCCTAGTGAGTACCCCAGGGAATTTACTTGAGCCACCGCTCTGCATAGGAATCCTTCCTCTTCTTTCATCTTATTCATTTTAGAATTTGGCAAACATTTTTAACTTTTTCCACTTTTGTAACTGTGTATAACACTTATTCATTTTAGAGGTGGAAGAGGGATCTAGACTTATTGAGAGAAGAAGAGGTTGTTCCAGCAGAAAGGTATTTTATTATACCTCTCACGTGCCTATTAAGGTTTCCCCCGTCACCTTACTCTACTTGACTGAGCTGGCAAGGGTTTGCGCAAAAAAAACCAACTAGAGAAGGTGACACTAGTAAGCATGCAAGTGTTGTGTTTTCACCAAGGTTCACTTCGAATAGTACATAGTTTCCTTCCATGTATCATGGACTAAAAGTAACAAGTTCATCATACAGAGGCAATATGTTAGATAACTAAGTAGTGATAGTTGTACAGGCCCTTTGGTACATCAGCTAGTCATTTCAAGATTCTTACATGGTTTCATGCAAAACTATCCTAGGAAATGAAACAAGCGAACTAAAAAGAAATAATGAAAAGAAAGAGAAGAAGCAAAAGTGAAAGAAAATCAAGTAAGCAAACAAGCAAGCATACAAACAAACAAACAAACAAAGTAAGAAAACAAGAATGCAATCAAACAACTCAAAAGAAAACACAACTCCTACTGCTAAGATAGCAATGCATGGGTCATCTCATGTGAAGTGATACTTCCAATGTAGCCACCGGTGCATTGGTTGACCCATGCTGGTGAAGGCATGGTTTGCGAACAAGACAGTTGTATGAACCAGCAAACAAAAAAGATATAACAATGAAGACAAGCACACTCTGAGCTTACAAGTGACCACAGAAGAAAGACGAGTGAAAGTGCATGACATGAATTTTGTGGTGTTTCCATGATGTTGTGCTACACTGTGTGCAGATGTTGAGTGTATGCATTCTCTTGACTATGACATGCAAGAAAACGTGAGGAAGGTAGACCATTTGTGTTGTGCATGTGTGCTTGATGTGTAAGATTCCTCCAATGCATGAGTGATAGAATCGTGTAGTTCGAGTGGAGGAAGTGAAATGTGAGTGTTTGGTTGATCTTCAATGCAAAGTAGAGAGAGATGAGGAGCCTTAAGTGTTTTAATAATTTCCTAACTGGAAATGAAACCAACCTTAGCACAGCAAGGGCCTGACATAACCATCAGCTCAGGCTGAACTGTCTCGACAATCTGGGGGGTTTTGACCTCATTTATAGATAGATCATTGTAGACCAGTGTCTTGGATAGATTATCAATGCTTGAATCAACATCATGATCGAATGAGGAATTTAAGAGATCATGACAACCAAGATCAAAAAATTCAAGAAGTTTTTTGGCATCGTCATTATTTGATGAATTAGGTAGAGGGGTAGATGAGAAGCAAAGATGTTCAACCTCTGTGTTTTGACTGTGTTTTGAAGAAAGATAAGTGATAGATTGAATCGATTTTCAGAGTGTTGGGCATGGGATCCCCCCAAGGCAAGTTTTGGGGCTTAAAGCCCAAGTTTTGACTAAGTCCGATGTAAAGAATCCATGATTTGTGGGCACAGAGCACAAAGATGGTAAATGAGTCAGAGGGTTATTTGCCCTCATTTTTGTAATGTAATGTAAGTTTGAGAGATCTGCCTGCAATACGTGGACCATGGGATTGTATAAAGAGTGTGACGCTCTATGTGTAAAGAGATAATCAATCAATGGAAGATCTAATAAGGAAGTAGTGAGTCTAAGTGTAGAGTCATGTCTTTGGGTCGTAGAGTAGGAGAAGACTCTTCAACTAAGTGTATAGAGGCCTAGTAGTTTGCATCTGAGTGCAGGGAACCTTGCAGCTGATTGCACAAGGTAGGTTGAGTCTGTAACTGATTGAAGCATTAATAAAGAGAAGTTTTACAATATTTTTGTGTATCTTTTCTTGCTTTATGCATTGAAGTATATTGGGCATGAGTTGCAAGTTTATTGTTTATTTGTTGCACGAACTTATTTGAATGTGCTGAATAAGTGAATATAATATAAGGTATCTGTTTACATGAATATAATTAACTGTTATATGAATATAAGTAAGATCCACACTGTGACTTGGCAAAATAGTGCAAATCACTCCTCTAGTAGTGTGAAAGCTCCATAGACCCTGGTTAGGGCTGTGCGAAGGTGAATATAGCAAGGGCGTGAAGGCCTCATAGGTTAGGAATGTGTGCAAATTAACCTGCGAAAGGTATTCATAGTTGGACTAAATGGATCCCTCAGACATCTTAAGGGTACGGAAACCTAGTTCCAACACCCCCCTATACTGCTTCAGGTGAGACCTCAGTCCGCGCTCTACAGACTATTGCTGAAAGGGCTAGTAGTACAGGGATTTGTTTGGCTAATTGACTCTCAACCTGGGTCAGGCCCCAATAAGTGAAGAAATGGTTCCATTGCCGAGAACGAAATATGCATAGAGATGTCTAATGTCGTATCATTAGAATCCAACTAAGAAAGAAATTGAAGGTTGGTTGGAAAGAAGAATTCTCTAGTTTGTATCGCAGGAGAACAGGAGACTGCAACTATCAAAAGAAGAGTGGTTAGATTGCTATCTGGACATAGAGATCTAGGAAATTTTCTTTGCATATTTCCCTACTGGGCTCTACAAGTGGTTTGCAAAACTAGTAGATAGCCAAGGAAGGTGCAAGCTCAACATCCCTATCGTGTGGAACCCAGAGTTGGTGTTCAAATTAGAAGCATCGGAGGATAAGATCACGCACATTGTTCATCACTAGCTTGATCGGATTATAGGAGGATTCCTTAGTGAATTTGCAGTAGAAACTATGGTAAGTTATAGCGAGATTGAGCAATGCTTTCTCAAAGGACTGTGAGGTGATTACATTAAGTCTCTGAACACTTGGATTAAAATTATACTGTGTGAAAAGTGGATTATGCAAATACATTGATATTTGGGGCTATGCAAAGTGGGAAAATTTATAGAAACGAATGTAGTGCAAAACTAGAAAATAGCCCCTTGATTTCACCTTCACAAGCGGATGAGGAAGAACACGTGAAGGTCTCACCAAGAAGTGTGATCAATTTGATAAGGTAGAGGATTTTGTGCATACTACCCCCACCCATGCCACCACTAGCTTCACCGCCTTCACCCTCATCTTCGCCCATACCACCTCCGACACCACCGCCAAGTCAATATGGCAAGCTCAATAAAGTTGTTGGTGTTCAAGGGAGTAGGAAATGAGGATCCGGACCAGTTTTCGATCGTGATAAGGGTTGCACAGGAAGCGGAGGGAGTTACAGATGATAACAAAAAGAAGGTAACATTGGTCAGCACTCTACAGGATCCAAGCTAAACTGGTATATTAAGCTTTCTAATGACAATCCGAATGGGGGGATAGTGGATATCCAAATTGCATTGAACAGAGAATTTAGCAAGCCAATGTCAAAGGCACACTCGATGATTGGGTTTAAGGAAATCAATATTCTACTAGGCGGGAATCCTTGGGAGTTGGATCAGAGACTCAAGTGCACAATTCGCGAAGCTAATATGACTCTGACAGATGGAGAGCACCGCGAATGGTTTGTAGCATTGCTAACACCACATTTGAGGAACTTGATGTCACAATAGAGATTAACAACTCAGGCAAACGCATTGGAGATTGCGATGAATCTGCATGAGACCCCGATACAAGATCCTAACCTATGAATTCAGCAGATCCATGCCTAGTTGAAGAAATTATGCCTTGAGATGTAGGGTCTGAAATAAGACAGGACAACTCGCACGAAAGTGTGCGAAGAAGTATGGTGCGTAAAATGAAAGGGTCAAGGACATGACAAGGACCACTCCCCGGTGTTCGCGAATTACCTCGCAGGAGGAGGATCAATTCTGTTAAGACTGAAGACACAAGTAGGACCTAGCACGGTGACTACTTTGTGGTGCATGATTTGTCAAATAGGAGGAAAGCATGCTACAGACAACTACCATTTGTTACGGAAGTACACACAGAATTCGCAACAGTTGTTCTATAATTTATGTAGATCAGTGGGACATGATGATTGCAACTGTAGAAGCTATGAGCTGATGATGGATAGGACTCCCACTTATAGTTCAGGTTGAAATGCATCCCCTTCACTAGAACACGGGAGCGGTGCAAACCAGATTTCAGTGGTGCAGACAAGGCCAAGGTGGAGGAGGACCTAGAACAGGTCGTAGATAGCTGACATGTTACAATTGTGGGGGGCCGGCACAAAATGCCTATGATTGTATGAATCCAACGCATCCATCATATCTGTATTGTACCTTGTTTGATCATGTGACTGAGCATTATCCCACATTGATAGCTAGGCTGTGTGAAAAGAGAGCGCTCCAACCTCCCCTGTCTCATTTCCTGTAGATGATGAGGTCTGAGCCGTGCAAGGAAGACATCAATGTAAAAATTGTGCTCCGAACTGGAATTACAATAGGAGAATTACAATAGGAAATGATAAAGGAAAATAGCCTGAAGATACTACTTGGGTTCACAAGGCTCCGACAAAATAAATAGAGTTTGATTTGAAGCATGCTAAGGAAACCTTCATGGAAGCTAGGAGGAGATTCATTAATGCCTCCACTTCAGGAAACAAAGACAGAATGGAGCCATAAATGGACCCACCTATGCTCATGATGTTCCTAGAAACATGTGTGAAGCTACTATGTGACAGTAAGGTTGTAAAGGGATTGTAGGAACTCATTAATAGATGCACTTGGACCGTGCCAGGAGAACTGCCCGTAGTCTGGAAGATTGGAAAGCATGCGACGAGGATGGGAAGACAAATGAGGTTGACTGCACAGATTGGAGAATATGAGATGGACCAAGTAATTCTAGACCTACAGTTAGACGTGAACATTCTGCCCAAGTGGACATGGGAGTGCATGGGAAAGCCTACGTTTCCATGGTCTCCTATCCAGTTGCGAATGGTGAACAAGAAAACGATAATACCCATTGGAAGATTGCAGGGAATCACCATGGATATTGAAGGAGCAAGCATCAGCCTAGCAGACTTTGAAGTGATAGAGATTGTTGATGATAGTAATCCCTATCCCATGCTCTTAGGAATCGATTGGGCAACTGAGATGAATAGGGGGATAAATCTGAAGAAGCGCATGATAATTTTTGAGAAAAACTCTCTACGAGTAGTTGTAACTTTGGACCTTGTAGAAGGATCACACTGCAAAAAGCTTGTGCAAGGTTATGAAACCGATGAAAATTTTCATCTACAAGATACCCACGCAAGAGCAAGACTGGGTAAATCCCACTGTGGATGGATGAATCTCATGGGAGAGCGAAAGCTCCTATACATTGGAGTGTGATGGGGAAATAGAATGATGGTAGAACCAGTTGCACAAGGTGATAATGCTGAACTGTAACATGATGAAAAGCTCGTTTCACTATGTATCGACGAAAGTAAGGGATCTGCCTACTTATGATGGGTTAAGTGAGGCAGATGCTTTCCATAATAGATTTGAAAGAGAGGTGCTAGAACAAAAACGTTTCGAGGCTTTGAAATGGGTACTATGTGCTACACCCACGAGGTGGTGGGGTATGCACCAAGGAAGCTTTGAGGACTGGCATGAATGTAGGAGAATGAGGTGCATCCATTTTGGGAAGCCTGAGATGCAACTAATAGAAAAGAATGACGCACAGGATGACCCACGCATGCATCTATCTAAGTGGGTATACGAATATGGCAAGCAACCTTGGTAGTATCCCTAATAGGAGCCTAGGGACAACCTGAGTGATAACATAATGGCGACTCCACTGGGGACCTCCTCAGATAAATCAATGCAACCACTCTGCAGCTCTACAGTGGAAGAAACCGACTTATAAAAGCCTCGATCAACCTGTATCTGCGCGCACCATTGGGGATTCAAGCGCTCGGTTCATCTTCAAACCCCAATGGAGGAAGTGCTCCTATTTTTGAAGACTTGTCATGTTTAGTTCTGATCTTTGATGGTGGACAGAGATCAGGCACTTCAGAGTCCAAACATCTACCTGGCGAATCCACTTCAATTTCAATCAAAGGCCCCACTGAGGAACGAACCAAATGTTACAGCCAAGTACCCCATGTATTATCAACAAGAGAGAATGACTGAATCTTGGGAAGAACTTCCGATAGAAGAAGCTTTAGAAAAATGTAGAGAAAGTTTATCAGAGTTTGAGCTCGATGACAGATTTTTCAGAAAGGTATTGTCTACAATACCTGGCGACCGGAATAAATTGTTCCTTGATTTTGTTGTGCAAAACTATGAGACCGAAATTGAACTCCTGGGAGCTCAAATTCAGGCTTATGATTTCCGCAACCCTCAAGAGTTTTGCCAAAATCTTCCTCCTCCAGTTCAACGGGAAATAGTGTTGTCTCCTGAATTATAGTTTGAGTATGACCTGGGTTCCAAGGGAAAGACAGAAGGATCAATGGCTAGGGTCATTACCGATGATGTAACTGATCCTTCCAGCCCAAAGAACCCGGAATCATACCTAAGCTTCCATGTCTACTTTCAGGAGGAAACACTGTTGCCTGAGGACCTGAGGATTCTGTGTGATCTGGGATCCAAGGGAAAGATAGAAGGATCATCTGCTAGGCTCATTACCGAAGATGCAGCTGCTCCCCTCGACCCAGAAGGTCCCAAATCATGTCGAAGTCTCCCGTCCTCAACTTAGGAGAAGATGCCGCCACCTGTTGATTCACAGACTCTGCATGATTCTACTAAAGATTCCAACGAAGCAGACGAAGTTCTCTCACGAGGTAAGTTCATTGATCCAATCGTAGATTATATGGAACTTTGTCTTAACAAAATTTTGCTAACATGTTTCCTCAGTGAAGACTGTAAGCTTCAGCGGCAAGTGATGGAGGCCAAAATTTTGGTTGTAAAAGCATGCGGCCGGACGATGCTTTTGCGTTCAGAAACGATCAGTCAGCAAGATTATCTCGTGTCACAGTTGCTTAAATGGTTGCACTGATTATTTGATTTTACCTAATGGCAAAGAAGTTGCTGGTTAGGGTAGGTAGGTAGAAGAAATAAAGTGGCCAGAGAAAATAAATTTTGCAGAGGATGGCAAGAAAGTAAAAATCAAGGCGTTCTGGCCTGCTGTTCTTGACTTCCCGCAAGGAGAAGCCATCCCCGAGTGGAGCCACTGTTAGCTCCTATTGTAGCAGGTATTCATTTTTCATGATTGGCATTTCACAAGCCAAATATGTTGTACTTTGCTTGCTGCAATGCTCCATATTTTCTCAAACCGTCTCCAAATGAAGAAGGCTACTTCAAGATTCATTCAATTTCCTTCAAATTTTTGTAAATTTTTCCTGGTATCGCTACTGTTAGTTGAAGGGAGGTCCAAACAGTTTAATCTTGGTCTCCCTAGGTTTAAATTTCTTGTTTTAGAATATAGAGATTGCAAGTCTGTCCAAACAGTTTAATCTTGGCGGACTCTTAGATAGGTAGAGAAATAGAAGAGTCCAACAGTTTAATCTGGGCTCTGGAAGAAATAAGTGTAGTATGTAGAAAGGAAAGCATCAAAAGAAAAATGTATGATGGGTTTGCAAGTCTAAATGCACCCCCAAGCAAAAGAAGAAAAAATGTTAGGCAAGTAGGCTGGGTAGGTAGTGCTGAGGCTGATTGAATTGCTGACAAGTTCCAAGTTTGCAGGTATCATATCATGTAGAGCATTATGAGAAAAGATTTGTAGGCAAAAGGCTCAAATGAGGTATAACTAACTCCCCTTCTCTGTTTTCCCACATTATTAACTAACATCCCCAAAAGAGGTCAAGATCTGCTTGACACCTCTTTAGTTCATCATCTTCATCACTCCGGTTGAGTAAAGATCTGCTTTACTCAAAGTTGTTCCATATCTTCTCCTGAAGTATGGTCCTACCCCCTACAACAGCCTAAGTCTCCCAAACTTAGCACTTTCTTACCATCTCCACACTAACCACTAACATTATTATGTAGCTCCCTATGTTTCCCGTCCCCGTACTAATATTAAGTAAATTCCCCTATGTAATAGCCCTTCCCCTGGTTGAAAAATAACCATAGCAAGAGCCCGGCCTCCTAACCACTTCCCAAAATATGATGGACTCCTTCCAAATTATAAAATTCCCCCGAGGTATTCGGACGCCTTCCGAAAACCTTATATGACCTTCACACTCACTTACTTACCTTTCCCCTCAAAACTGTTTTCGCGTCGCAACCTCGCACTCTCACATTCATACCATGCCTAGCCCATCCGTCCCCCGCTGATGCGATATTGCGATATCGGCGATCGGCGATCACAAACGCCGAGTGTCCAATGTATTCACCCCTCCCTCTCCGCCGATGCGATATCGCGATATTGTATATTGGCAGTCGCAAGCACCAAAATGTCCAACCCAATGATACCCCTCTTTTCCCGCCGACGCGATATCACGATATCGCATCGGAGTCTCTTCACCACAATTTATCCAGTACCTCACCACGTCGTGCTATATTAGGGACCCACTAATGACGTCATCCGCTGTACAACCGACGCCTTGATTACGTCAGTAGCCAGAAAAGCCGAAAAAAGCTTCGCGCAGGAAGAAAAGTCGCACTTCGGAGCTCCAGATCAAAAAACAGAGGCAGTTTCTGATGCACGAATTCACACATCTCTATGGGAAATAGGCCATTTCGAAGAATCTTCAGGGAATCTTCTGATTGCCGAGCCAACTGTGCGCTGAAAAAGCCCGAAAATCACCCAAGCGTGCCAAAGAGTATCAGTCGACGGCAGAAACCATTAATGTAGCGGCAAAGTGTATCAGAGAATATCTTGAGCGGCAGCCCAAAGCAAGAGAAAATTGAATATCTTTCAGCAGATTCACAGAATGATAGCGAAGTCACTTGAAGCTCTCAAATCGTAATAATTGCACATTCAATTCACACCAAATCCGAACTACAGCCCCATAGCACATTCACTTCAGTAGCACCGCATCTCGTCCCCAAGGGCCACTTCGTCACCTGTTCCGATTCAGCTGCCCCCAACGCAGTCAAAAAAGATTTACTTGCATTTAATTTCAGCGGCATTTAGATTGTCAAAGAGTTCTAAGCAGACCTGTCAAGGTCAATTGTAATGATGTCTTCCTGATATTTTGTTTATAAATACAAGCCGAATCGATATTGTGAATGGTTGGTTGGTTGGTAGTAGTAGTTGTTGGTCAGTTTCTTTTCCAACAATTTTCTCTGAGTAAAGACTCGCACTGTAACTGTCATATTTTTCATAATCAAAGATTGCTGAAAGCATGGATTGCGAAACAACGTGCTGTTTTCTCTTGGCCAAGGAATGATCACGGAATTCCTGTCTCTCTGCATGATCCAATAAGTGTTCTTCTTCCCTGTTTATTTTATGTTTTTATCATCTTTTCGCCTTTCTAAGTTGCAGGAAAAAATAATAGCTTAATATTTGTTTAAATACACCTTAAGTTCAATTTCTGCACTTTTCGATGTTTTCTGCTGAAACAGTTATGAGCTAGAATTCTTAAATGCTCTAGTTTACCCTGTTTCTTTCGTATATGTGTGCATGTCTTTGGAATTCTTAACTGCTCCGGGATCCCACTCATCCACTTCTCCCCTTTGTCAGCATGATGAAATTATTCTCTTTTGCCTTTCATCCCTGATATTCATTCCGTACTTTCACCAGACTGAATATTGTATCCTGCGTGGCTATCCTTTTCCGTATCCCCTTGTGACCAAGAAAACTCTTGCATACCTCAATCTGTGACTCCATTCCCAATGGTTCAGAACTTATAACACCTTACTGTGCCTCTTTACTCGAGAATCCTACCTTTCTTCATCACAGTCAACTTTCCTTGAAGTCAGAAAGCTAGCTAAATCATCAAACTAAGGTTGAATCTAGATCAAATAAGGTTGAATCTAAAGGAGAGAGCCCTCTCCGATTGCAGGTGGGCTAGAACCTACAATCAGAAGATTGGTTTGTGGTTACCTCGGCCGTATCCCTAATAGGAGCCTAGGGACAACCTGAGTTATAACACATCGAACTCAATATGTCCATAGCCTTCAATCCTCAAACTGATGGCCAGGCAGAGATCGTCAACAGAATGATTGTACACATTCTGTGAATGTACAACTCAAAGCATCCATGCAAATGGTATGAGAGCCTCCCCTATGTTTAGCACAGCTACAAACGGGCTCTCCACAACTCGACTGGCCACAACCCTTTTTAGGTGGGCTTGGGATTCAAGCCACTATGTCCCATTGATGTGGCCATGCCATTTGCAGCTACTCAAGCAGATTTGGCACATGTACAGTTCGAGATAAGGAAAATAGCTTCATTGAGCACATCCGACATATTCACCAGCAATTCCATGACATTCTGGAGAAATCAAATGCCAAGTACAAGAAGCGACATCATCAACATTTGGTGCCACAAAAGTTTAAGGTGGGCGACAAAGTCTGGTTGCATTTACAAAAGAAACACCTTACCGGACCCTATCAGAAACTCAGACCACTCCAATATAGTCCTTACACCATTACCAAGGCTATGGGAGATAATGCATTTGAGCTCAACATTCCCACATTCCTTGGCCTGCACCCAATGTTCAATGTGGACTGCATTCGACCATACTTTCCACCATTACTAGACACATCCAACATTGTAGAACAACTCACACCCACAAAGTTAAATTCAGATTGTATGGAACAAGCTGAAACTGATCGGATCATTGACACACAGATCAAGCACACTCACCAGCAAAATAGCCAATTTTATCGAGTTGTTAAAGTAGGCCAACTCCTTCACTAGGGCAAGTGGCTCACCAAGGACCAAGTTCAACAGAAGTTCCCGCATCTCATGGAGGAAATCAACACAATGGGGACCATTGCTTCCTAACGGGGGTGGAATGATCGAGATGGATATTGGTGGCCACCCGCTAATTCCACTTGGATCCCCACCAGTGCTTCTTTTTGTTTTTCATTTTCCTTAATTATAGCACAATTTACTATTTTTAGCAGTTTTTCGGGTCCTAAACTTCTGGAGTCATTTTGAGGCCCTAAACGACGTTTTTTTTGGGAAATCTACCACCAACGTTTTTTTTTCTAGAATCACATTTTCCGTTGTAGTCCTTGGAGAGATCTTTCCAACGGGCTATCATGCACGTCAAACGGAGATAATATGACCATCTCTCGACCCTAGGACGTTAGTTGTCCAACTCACCCCAATGCGGCCAACAAACTCTTGGTGTTACATCTCCTTGGGTTAGGGTTTTCACTTATTCTTCAATAATAAAAAAGGCCCTTGAGCCTCATTGTAAGATGGTTCAGAGGCATGTAGCCACCACATCTCTTCTCAGAGATAAGATACCATCACCCTAGCTGGTTTATTTCCATTCCTGTTTGTAAGCATATTTCAGTATTTTACATTAATGAAATGAAGTATTATTTTTGCTGCATCTCTGTGTTTATGGTTATCTCTAGAATTTGTTGCATTCTTGCTTAAATCTAGATCAACATGGACTTCACATTCAAGAACACAGTCAATAAGCTTGTGTTGGTGAGGCAATTGCGTGAATGGTCCCTCTAGTTGGGATGATGAAGTGTGGAAATAATGAGTGTGTAGAAGGTTACCCATGCAGAAGCCTTTAACGCAGTTTGTGAAGCACTAAACAGGGTATATAATGTGCAATGGAGTGATTGGGACCTGTGCATAGTAGCAGTTCTATGGGCTTATAAGACAATGTGCGAGAAAGTGATGGGACAAACGCCTTCTAAGCTGGCCTATGGAGCAAATGTTGTAGTCCCAATAGAGTATAATATGCCTAGTCCACACATAGTAGTGCCGATAGATATGATGGTTCTTAGACCCTTGGAAGAAGGGATAGTGTAGCTGAAAAAGAAGAATGCTTGGGACCTGAGGACGAAATCCTACAGGGTGATCTTAGGCTCCAAGAACTCATGAAAGAAAGAATGTGGTTAAGGCAAAAAATCACTCCGGTGGAAGCGAAAGTCGAGAAGCTTGAGGAACAAATAAAGAATTATTTTGTCGATAAGAAAATCGGGGTGATCAAACAATGCGTGGATGATGACATTGAAAAATTTGGGGACTATCATCGCGAGTTGATCATCTTGATGCCTTGGATTGGAATGTATATTACTAGAGGGATCACCCATGGTGGCATGATGTAGATGATAAAGTGCGTGACATAGATAGTAAAAATAAAAGGTGGATTTTTTCTAGGAAAGGTGATGGATGATCAGTTGAAACCCTATACAGGTGGCGCTGACACCTGACTAGCCGTGGGAAGTATAGTCTTAGCACTCCAGGCAGTTGAAAGGAGGGGCGAGACTATAAAATACTATGCCTGAGAGCTGTGTGATGTTCGGGCTGCACGCAGAAGCAAAGTGTCACAAGGTCCGCGACCACGCAGGTGTAGCTGCATTATTGCGTCGATTGGATGGAAAGTTACCATTGTAGCCACTATTCAAAATGTGATGCTTGACTTGATACCAAATGGAGTGGGCGGCAAGAATTTAAGACAAGCTTTATGGTCAATATTTGGGAAAATCTACCGTCAAGGGAGAATTAATGGACTTGATTTGGTGGGAATGGTTGAATTTAAATTCAAAAGGTGCTATAAATTGTAAAGGATTGCCCAAAAAACAAAACTTGGTCATTTGCGAACTGAGTTGTCATGTGCCCCGAGTATTCTGAACCGAGACTTATTTTTCCTATGGATAGTGTTGTTTGAGTGCCAGATTGAACGGTTGAGATATCTTTGGATAGACAAGATGGTAGCATATGAAGAAGCTAGGGAAATCATATAAATGACCGCCAAAGAAGCCGCATAGGCCATGACCATAGAATATGCTCCTGAGAGTGCCAGGATTGTTGCAAAAATCCCTAAATTACTGCACACACTAAGAATGAAGAAATATAAACAACCCATGATTTCGGTGCATGTGTTCCCTCGAAACCTGCTGTGAACTAGACTAATGATGCAGGAAAAAGGGAAAGTGGTTAACCTGGAAACCGATGAGGAGGAAGAAGACCTTGACGATATCATAATCGAAGAGGATGAGGACAAGGGTGTGGAGGAAGAAACCAAGGGTGAGGTCCCTCTAACCAAGATTCTTGCATATGTCCCTCTGTAGAAGGGGAAGGAAAAGTTGTCCAAGGACCTTGATGAGAGTAGGAGCTCTCTGTAGACATCGCTCCTCCTGGACAATATCATTTTTGAAGGAACACACTTGGGAAGGGTGTTGAGCTTAATGTTTGAAGGCTAGGATCATGGTGACCATGAGAAATTCCCTCACTTAGCGACCATGCACATCATGAAGCCAAAGAAACGCACCATGGTGGGAGTGATAGAGTTGGAGCCACACAAATGGTTGTGTGCGGTCGAAAAGGCAGGGTTGTTGAACCTACTCTAGGTGTCGCATTACCATAGCACCCTAGTAACTATCTTCATCATCAGTCGCTACTTTTCCTGGTGCATGGTGGGTGTTTATGGGTGCAAGAGCCCATCCCCATCACAGACCACCTAATCTATAGAATTACCCAACTCCCATGTAAAGGAGAAGACCCAACAAACATTTCAGAGGGTAAAAGTAGTGATTTGGCCATTGCAAAGGCTATGGAAAAGAAATAGAAGACAAAGAAGAAAAAGAGGGGCTACACGATCTCCAATCTCAACAACAATATAGTCATAGTTGTGACTCAGATACTAGCAGGTTAGGTCATGTTGAAGTGTCATGTGGATTAGGTGCCCACACTGATGGTTGCACTTCCCGAAAAATGCATAGAGGGGGTCCAGTTAACTGGTTTGAATTCTTGTGCAAGGAGTTCTTGGAGAATTGTCATGAGGCACAGGAACAAGGGAAATCCATCATCTATGCATGGTTTCTACTGTCCATAGTGCTAGTGGCTCGGCAATTTCTTGAGGATAGCCAATTCCCCACAATTGCAAGGGATATCCTTGAGGCTATAAAGTACGCTTCACTGTGAGCCACTAAAGACGTGCACTAGTTCTAAGACAGTAAAATACTCTGGGTGTTCATGGAGATGAAAATCAAAATGGGGATTAATTGGAAACCATGGTTATCACCCACTGTCTATAATAGCCTACAAAATTTCATAGTGTTTAAAGCAAACTTCCATCACATCTACCTCAAGGTGTGAAAGGACCCTACATAGAAGTGGAACGAACTACCCTATATAGCCATAGATGATGTGACCTTAGATGTACTTGAGAAGTGGCCATCGGAATGGTGCACTCCAGACATCTTTATGGTGGAAACTTCTGCTGCAAAAAAAAAGGAGGAGGAAAAACTGCACATGGCATGGTTGGCGGAAAAGAGAAGAAAAGAAGTAACAACAGTGAATGTGTAGGTGGCACAGGACGCTGCGCAGACAACAAAAAAGAAACAAAAGGCCGCAACAGAAGCACATAGGGCAAAAAAAACAGAGCACGACCGCTAGAAGTTGCCTTTGCCTAAGCAGGAGTAAGCGATGGAAATAGAGATAGAGGAGGATGGTGTAGACCCATAGACATTGTCAACACAATTTAAGTGTTAGCACCTGAGAGAGCAGATGGGGTCATGTAATAAGGTAAAAGCATCTAAGATGTCTATTGACCTGATCATCCTTATCGAGGGGGATCTACACGATATAGTAGAGATAGTGCACGGCGTTACCACAGAGGCGATCCAGAACTTTGAGGAGGAGAATCAGATTGTGTTGGGGGACCTCCAAGCACAGATTTAGGACTTCTAGCTATGCACTCCTCCAGCTGCTACTCTCTTGACTAGCCTTGCAGTAGGAATAGTCACAACCGAGGAAATGTTGCGTGCTCGTATGACCATCATAATAGTGCTGCCACAAGGGGCACTGGTTACAACAAATGAGGCCGACAGACCTATGGTTAGTACATTTAACGGAATAGGGATCAACATGGCTACGCTCCCTCGGGAGATGCTCTATGTTCTGCAGGATAGGATTACTGCAGAACTGCAGGCAACGCAGAGCCCCATGCTATAGTTATTGAGTGAACAGAGGATCAACATGGAGTAGTCAAGCATGTAGCACAACAAGGTTGTGTCTCATAATAGGTTGATGGTACAAGTAATTGAAGAAGCCTGTCAAATGGTGCCTGAGCTGGCCATCCTAGCAAAACCACCAGAAGAGGCACGCATCTAGAGATTAGAAACACGGATGTGTGAGGTGTGAGAAGCAATGGCCAAGGTTCAGCTCTGGTTGAACCTTCAAATAGTAGAGTTGTTGTTGAAGGTGTAGCCTTCAAATCCTCTAGAGGTAAGGGAACAACGCGCCAGCTTCATTACATCCAGGATGGAGGAGATCAGTAGTGTAGTGAGAGACTGCACCAAAATGTTGGAATTATCATTCGAGGTCCTCACCAATATGCAGGAGGACTCGAACATACAACACTTAGAAACATAGGCGCATGAGCTACAGTAGCAGTATGACAACCTCAAAGGGACGACACAGACGATGACCCTCACATAGAGGCTCACACAAATGCAATAGGCCAAAGTGCTTAAGGAGCAAGTAGACATAGCACGACATAGAAAAGTAGTTTTGAAGGTGCATTTTTAGCCTTGGATCAAGAAGGCCTTCGTAATCACCTCAACAGTTGAAGGCAAGCTCGCGTAGATGCAGGGGACAAAGGAACAAATACAAGGGATCAGTTTCGCCACTGCGGTCTCAGAACAATGCATACAAGAGATATAATAGGCAGTCTCTTAGTGCGCTTCTGACCTTGCAGTAGTCCGAGCAAAGTTGGGAGGTCTCCATGAAAACATCTCCGCACCGATAGAGTGACTCAAGGGTGAGTCACGATGTTTGTGTTGGGGGCCTGTTGGGCGTGGGATCACACTAGGAAAGTTTTTGAGCTTAAAGCCCAAGTTTTGACTAAGTCTAATATAAGGACTCCACGATTTGTGGTCATGGAGCGCGGAGATGGTAAACGAGTCAGAGACTTGTCAACCCTCATTTTTGCAATGTAATGTCGATTTGAGAGATCTACCCATGTTCTGTGGACCATGGGGTTATATAAATAGAGTGAGGATCTAAGTGTAAAGATATAATCACAGAGAAATCAATCAATGGAAGATCTAATAAGAAAGCAGTGAGTCTAAGTGTAGAGTTGTGTCCTCGGGTGGTAGAGTAAGAGAAGTGCATAGACCCCTATAGCTGAGAGCACATGGAAGGTTGAGTCTCTAATCGATTGAAGCATTAATAAAGAGATGTTTTAGAATATTTCTATGTATCTTTTCCTGTTTTATGCATTGAATTATATTGGGCATGAATTGCAAGTTTACTGTTTATTTGTTGCGTGAACTTATATGAATTTGCTGAATAAGTGAATATAATATAAGGTATTTGTGTAGGCAAAGATAAGTAACTATTATAAGATGATAAGTAAGATCCATGATGTGACCTAGGGAAATAGAGCAGATCGCTACTCTAGCTGTGCAAAAGCTCCACAGCCCTTGGTTAGGGCTACACAAAGGCGAATATAACAAGGGCAAGAAGGCCTCATAGGTCAGGAAAGTGCACAAAGTAACCTACGTGAAGGTATTCACAGTTGGAGTAAATTGACCCCTCAAACATCTCAAGGGTGCGGAAGCCTGGTTCCATCACCCCTCCATACTGCTTCAGGTGAGACCTCAGTCCGCGCTCTGTAGACTATTGCCAAAAGTGCTAGTAGTATAGGAATTTGTTTGGCTAATTAACTCTAAACCTAGGTCAAGCCCCAATAATCCAACACCGACGAAGATGTGTCCTCTCTAGACTGTAATGGCAGATTGACATCCGAGGTGTCCGATGAATTATCATACACAGAAGCATCTAGAAATGAGTTTTCATAGGGGAAATCAGCAGTGGCAGAAACACAGGGGATGTTAGGATGCAGAGAACAAGGTGCAGCTAGAAGGGATTCATCCTTCATTGCGGGTGTTTGGTCTAAAATGCAGATGCAAATTAGAGTTTCATTTACTATCAATCCAAATAAGTAACCTTCAAGGATCATCCAATATATATGGACTTAGAGATAAACTAAACTAACCTAGGTGAAGAAATGCCAAGGCTCCCTTACAGGAGACTGTTCATTAATATTTCTAATCATCTTAATCAACAAACTATTTAAACTAATGAAATTAAAACACTTAAATCTAATTGTTAGGTATAAGTATAAGCATATTATTTTCTAAAGTTTAACCATAAATCCACTTAAAAATGTTAAAAATTAATAAACTTTGGAAAATCATAGTTATAAACCAATGATGAGGCAAATGTAATGATGTGGAGGTGGAATGGAGGTGGCATGAAGGTAATATGGAAGTAATGTGAAGGTATTGGTGAATAATGGAGTGAGAATAGGGACTATGTTGAGGCCCAATAGTGGGCTCTTCTTTAGATTTATGCACACACTCATCATGAATGATGGCACAAGTTGGATGCATAACCCCAACTCTGTCAACATCTTGATCCTCATTCACAATATGTAAGAAGTTCGGAGCGGGTGAACATAAGACAGTAAAATCCATAGGATCAATAGAAAATGATGACAAAGGTCGAGGGAATGAGTCCACGTGACAACCAACAGGATTGCAAGACAAATCTACACAAATTTGAAGACTGGGTGGGGTGGAAGGATGTGATAGTTCAACCGAGGTGTGTGCATGACCTCCAACATCACTGCACGGTGGTGGAGCTGTTTGATGGGTCCAAGGCAGACAGTCACTTTTGACAACAACTGTGCCTGCCTGTGATTGTGCAGCTCCATCACCGAAGCATGTTGAGCGGGGTTTGGATATGTGAATAAGATACTCAAATGTTCCATAAATAAATTCCCAATCAATTTCATCTTCAGGAAATTAGTATGCAAGATTACAAGAGTGTGTCTAAAACTATTCAACGGATTCATTTGGTGCTTTTCCTAATTTCATAGTTTCTTGATCAAGCGCTTCATGGTCAAAGTGCTTGAAATCAAATTTTATCTCTATGACCATATGAACAAGAGAATGAATAGATTTTTTGAGAAATGTGGCACACGAGTGCATTACGTTCCCTTGAAGTGTGTAGATGAAAAGTGCACAACTCATGTATTCCTGAAAAAGTACATGTCTTTTGCATGAGCCTATAATGTCGACTGCGAGCCTAACCAATGATGTATAGCCTCCACCATCATATTTTTTATGTGGTAAGTTATTCAAGAGCTTTTTTGAGATAATGAAGTCATTACCATAGGACATGCACTCTTGAAGAGAAACTCAATAAGTAGTCATGATAGATGTGTAGAAATTCAAAACATATGTGAGGACTTAGCTTGTCAATCGATCCTCCTTATAGTGCCAAAATGTTGATGGTGTTGGACCACCAACGTGTAAGGGCATATCCCTGGTAAGAAGTCTCAGGTAGACCTCACACCATTTGATGTAGGAGTCCTAGTAGTGGGTCATAAGGTAATGCCTTGACGATGATGTCACATAGAGGCAAGTAAGATAACTCTGTCAGTAGCAAGGGTGTGACTGCTATAGTGAGTCAAGAAAGGTGTATGAGATGTTCTAACATAGGTGGGTTGAGATGTGGGTGAAGGTGAGTTCCAAGTTGAAAGGGATCCATCCCAACTCGGCTAGGAAAACACAACACACAAGACATACACAGCTTCCGATGGAGCAGTCCACTTAGATGCAGTAATCACAACATACAAGGTATGATAACATGTACAACACTCATGGATCAGTCCAAACAAGTGCAATGGTTGTTACAGTAGGTTTCATTTGAAAGGTCTTTTTGATGTCTCGAAGAGCAGTCACCATGGAAGGGACTTCATTACTAGTATATATAATGCATTTCCACTAATAAATTATGCATTACAACAAATGAATCAGTTTAGATGTAGAACACAGGTTAAAGGAACATGCATTACTAGTCTTAAATATCAGTCTTACAACACATACAATACATGTGTGACAATGTGTTGGCTCTTATTATATAAATAAGTGTAAGTTCCAATCATGTAATACATCCATGTAAACCTGCAAGCCCCAATAGTGGAACATTACAGCCACATCTGCCTGCTCCACCAAAGAGATGAACTAGCTCCGTGCAATGGAGAAGCCAAGGCACATTACAATACTATCCAAGATCTTTCCAAGAAAAGTCTTATCAGAAGCTTGGCTAACCAAAATCCCATACAATGAGTTACGAGGGACTATTTATAGAAAAGGGTGGGGTGATCCTTGACATTCAACTTTGTGACATTTCAACTACGCTTGTGACTCTTCACCTACTCTATGACTGTTACATCCAACTATTGACACTTGACTTACACTTGACATGACTCAAAATTACAATGCACATGTACTCATGTGAGACAACATGGCTTGAGCAAGCTTTGCAAGGCATCACTAACACTTGGTCTATTGTGATGAAACCAACACTTTTACATGCTTCTAATGGTGAAGGTTCGTGATGGTGTGCACGCACCTCATGGTGACATCTTGCTGAAGTGAACTATTGCCTCCATTGCACCCAGTGCATTGGTTCGACCGCCTTCATCCAACTCGTCTGCTAACATGCACATGGTCTTCTTGGGTGCATCTGAACAGGAAACACACTGATGCATAGTGTCTGTGATAATCTTGAAGTGTGTGTTTGTAGTCATCCGCATCAACTTGTCGAGGTACCTGTTTAGCTCCTGTTGGAATTGCTTCTTATCTTCGCTTTGGTGAGTGTGTTGAATGGGTTGGATTGCATGCATGTGTAGAATGACATGCATGTTGTTGAATCCCTTGCATGTGATCACCAACACCACTCACCATGTTTTCTCTATGTCAGCTGGCTGGGATGGATATTTAACTTGTAAAGGTGCAGCTTCCTTCATGAGTGAACGTTGAACCCACTGTTGTTCCTATTCCTATTGCAACTCATACGTCTATCTGTCTAGCTTCACATTCTTCCTGAGTTGCTTCTTCAACACATGCAACTCCTTCTCTATTCCATTCTTTGTCTTTGTGCAACCTTCATGTTGCTCCATGACCTCATAGCTTGAGTCTAAAAAGTTTCTTTCATTATCAGTGAATATGCTTGATCTTGCAACTTTGTTCCACCTCTGTGTTATCAACAACCTTCCTTTTGCATTCATTGCATCTACTTCATTCGTTGCATTTGGTATGCTGCCTTTAGCTGCTATTCTTCATGCTTCTTATTGTGATATATTGATGTTCTTGTCTACGAATAACTTGACATCCAGGTGTGCTCTGAACGGTGCCTTCGACTTCACTCTCTTGGAAACCATTGTACTTGCACCGTGAGAGGAAGATGAACACTTGAAATACCTAGAAACATGGAAACACTCATCGGAAGAAATATTTCAGTCAAAAACGAAAATGAACTTGAGAAGTAAACTGTGACATACCCATGTCACTGATCATGAACGTTGTGCAATTTTGACCGGGAGGTTAGGAGATCGACTACAAAGGCTACACAAGACATAGTCTGGGCTACTCAGACACTAACTCAATATTGGAACCACGCAATGAACAATCCAATTTGGCTACTAATTGCTGGAATTTCACAATGTGCAATCTCAGTTGGCAATGGTTGCAGGTTGAGTGACTACATTGCACAGTTTTCTTGGCCAACATACACTGTCCCTCACGATTGCGCAAAGCAGGCCCAGGGAACTACTACTAGATGGAAATGTGCATTTTTGGAGAGGAAGGTAGAGCCTTCCATCTTAGGATTGCACAATGCTGTCTTGGTGAGGATCTTGGTGGGGCAAAGTCCGGGCCGAGGTTGGCTAGACTCATCGACGTGCATTTGCAAGTGAATGTGATTGGGAATGCATGATGATATTGAGTGTTAGCATAAGTGAATGATCATGCATGGAAATGGTGGATGAATAATCCAGGAAATGGAACAATATGCATGAGGGTGAGACATGTCGCCTAATCGATGACCGCTCATCAAAAACAGTTTCATGGATGTGACAACAGTGAGATGTTTACAAAAACTGAAATGGTTCTAGGACAAGCTAATATACATGTAAGCGACAATAAGCACTCAAATAAATCAGGAAAACAATACTCATATAAGCGAAAACACAAAAGGGGACAAAAATGCAACACAAGGTGTGGGACGCAGGCTTACCCCAAAACTGATGAGCTGAATGTGTCGACTGCACCTAGATGTGGTGTGGGATGTCAGAGCTACATGGTTGATGTGAGGAATGAGCTCTACAACATCTAGTTGATGAGTTATGATAACATCGAGGTTATGATGCGCCACAAATCTAGGGAAGTGACACTTTGTGGGAGGTTTCTGAAATGATCCTTGCATGTAACCTCCAACTGCTAAACATAGATCCTTGAAACAAGGGATTCCTTTGCATGATGCCTTGGGACAAGAAGCGCATGCATGCAAGTCAGTTTTCCTCTATTCGAAGGGGAACCGGTCAACTAAGATACACATGCAAGAGACTACTTGACTATTGGAGAAACATGCTCATTTCTAGCTGGGAGTTGGGTTGGCTGCCTAGGAGATTTGCATAATTTCTAGGTAGAGCAGTGGACTCATGCCCAGATTTGCGCAAATTCTTGGCTGAGCTGCCGTGCTAGGGAAAATTGCACAATTTCTACCGGGAGTATTGACTAGTAGGATTGCACAATCTTGGAGCCTAACAAGCTGCTAGATAGGATTGTGAAATTTCTGGAGGGAAGGCTGGTTGCCCTCCAGAAATGTGCAATTTTATTGGGGAAGTTGGTTAGACTACAACTGGACCAAGTCGAAGTGAACAACCTATGAGGGGAATGGATCAATATGTGATTGACAAGCTATCTTTGTGCAAGAAAGAGACTGAAGCTTCTGAACTTGATGAAGCAAAGAATGTTGCTTTGAAGGTTGGAAGGGAGGCTCCAAAATGAGGATAATGAAAAATTTTGGATGGTGGTTGTAGCTACTACAAAAATTACATATAGCAGTAGATCATCAAAATCTGAAGGCCCTCACTTTAGGCGTCAAATTATGATGATAGCCACTCACACATGTTGTACTGAAAAACACTATCAAATACCAAGACACTTTTGGAAATTGGCACACTACTGAAAAATATGCTTAGAGGGTTGAGCTTATTCACACACCTACTCACTCTAACTTGTTGAAGATAGTTATACAATCAAGTGAAATGATCCTTCAATGTATGCAATCAAACAATTGGCTACTTGACTAAGCCTTGCATTCATCTTCTCCAAGAATAAAGAAAGACTTAGAAAATGGAATCTAGAACTTTCCACTAAAAACCTCTTGAGGATCCATAGATACAACAACTTTATTTTGCTCTAATGACTGTAATAGACTAGCAACGCGATATTGAAAAACATGGAAAATTACTTGTTGTTGACTTGGAGAAAAAGAAAGATATCTTTCCTTTAATGAATCCAGTGGAACAACAAAATAATCTTCAAAACCATGATTAGTTACCTTTACTTGATGATAGACAAGAGGAAGGAAGCAGTCTTTCTGAAACTTAGGAATATCTTCTAAAGAAATTGGAGCAATTTGTTCATTAGTCTTGCAATGTATGTTAGGGAAAGGAATAGTTTTTTCTCAAAAATTTTAGTTGACGCAGCCATATTTGAATAACAAAGATGTTTAAAAATGACCCTTCATGTATATCAAAAAAAGTTTCATATTGGCTTTTAAAGAATTTTGAATATGTCAATTCAAGAGATGTATAATCATGAATCGATTATGCACTATACAAGGCTAAAACAAACTATTGTGCATTATCCTCTTGTAACTGTGGAGTATAGTTGTAATTTTTCAGCTTGCTTATTTCATGGATAAGACTTTCATCTTCATCTAAAGTGAGCTTAGTGTTTTTAATTTCAAAAATCATAATTTGATAAGATTCTTCTTGGAATAAAGAGGAAGGAAATAAAAGGGCTAATAAAAAATTTGATTTTCTATCATGTTCTTTCTCTTGGTGGCTTAACATCTAACAAGAGTGCTGCAAATTTTCTTCAAACTAAAAAGACAAATCATAACTTTATGCATGAGCACATTGATCTATTTCATTCTCATGCAAGAGAGAAATTACAATTTCTTCTTGGTGATGAAAAGGGTTGTCATACAAGGCTTCCAGGATCTCTACATCCATGAACTCTTCATTTCCATAATTTTTTTTCTTATTTTGAGTGAAATCCTCAAAATGGTCATAGCAATTCTCAACCAATGAAAAAGAAGGATGAGATTATTTGTATTTCTTAAAAAACATTAAGTGAACATATTTAATGGAGTACAAGCTCTCGAGTGAAAAACCTCCATACCAAGGTTTGTCTTTTTCCTCCAAGGTAGCCATGGAAATCTTCATCCGATAGTGTTCATGAAATTGAACGTTAAGTCTATGCACATGCATGTGAAAATTAACCAAATGAAGAGCACCATCATCTCCTTTGTGATCTATGATTTTTTTGGAAAATAAGTTTTCCAATCTACCTAAGGCATGCAGTTTGGAAAGCCAATAATATGGGTATAATGGATAGGGTCATATCTTGCAGATATGTGATCCATTGTGAGCGAATAGAGTTGCTAGTAAAACCCTGATTTATGAATCCTACTACTAGTGGAGTCTTTGGATCAGGTTGAAACCTGATTGGAGTCACTAGGTGAATGGTTATGCCTTTGTGTGTATGACAGTTGTCCACCATCAACAATTAGATATAAATCTTTGATGATCTTTCCTAAAGAAGATGAAACCTTTCGTTCCCCCACAATAGTCACACAATGTTAGAACTCTATAAATTTCTCTAGCCTGACAAAAAATATCTAGAGGTAACCACTGACCACTTTTAGGCTAGAATCCATCCCTACTAGCCCTGGAGATGGCTCTCTTACTTTTTTCTTCTCCCTAACAACTAACTAACTGAAAGCTTTTAAATACTAGGCTAGCTGTGATGATAAACATATAATTTTAGGCTTAATATCTCAAGGTAATATTAGGAAGGTCAATCTACTTCAAGTCAAACCATTGTTTTAGATCCAAGTGAATAAGGTTTGTGATGGAGTTTGAACAAGGGAAAGATACGCATACTTATTCGTATCAAGTAAAAATTTTTTGTAGTAAATGGGTGGGTGCAGCATGAGAAAAGATGAGAAATAGATCATCAAAACACTTATGAGTTTATATCTCCATATAGAAGAAAAGTAACACATATGACGAAATGAAAAAAATCAGAGCACTAGATGAATTCTAAAATATCTCCTATCAAATTTAGCATGAAGAATGTTTACACCATGAAAATATATATTAAAACCATATCAGAAGGTATCATATAAACTAGATCACAAGGAAACACACATATAAATAAATATTGACACAAGAATCCTTGTCAAAATTTCATCTATTTTCTTCTATTCACTTCATGAATTTAAACTTATAGAAATCTACTCAAAAACCAAAATCACTTCTAGAAGTTCCAAACTTTGAATTTCCAAAAGAAGGTAGTTGACTGTCTACTTATGCAACAAAGGGCATAAGTCTTCAAATTGGTATGGTTGTAGGTGGTTTTTGTGAAAAACTAAGCATGTAGATGTGCCTAATATTACTTGGTGTTCATGTAGAACCCATTGAGTGCTTCTTTCCATGGTTATAGGCCTTCAAAATGAATATTTTCAGTTTGCACAGCAAGTCTGCTACGACACATGGATGAAATTTCTGGAAAAATCGGGTTCAAAGATGAGCTCCTATATCCTGAATGTTGACACTTGTTACATAACAAAGGGATATTTTTGTAGATGAGCCTATCCTTGATCGAAAACTCTATGAGTTTTAAAAAATTCCTTTACATATCCCCACAATCTGCACCCAAACATCATAACTGAAACAGGAAATTCCAAAATCTGAAAAATAGATTATAACGGTGTATTGGAATCTTCCAATATAAGAAATCTATGCATAAACTGAATGAGTTTTTTGTTCTCTCGTCCATTCTTGATGAAAAAATCTCTTTTTTTCTCAAAATTCAACTCCATTTGGACGGAAAATTCTTTTGAAAATGATGTCAAAAACAATCAATTTCGCAACAAATTCATAGCAAGTCCAAGTAGCCCTCCATGCTTTGTATGTTTGCACACTTTCTATGGAAAATTTGATCAAATGGGTAGGCTTGAAATGTATGTGTGATGGTGTATAACTCTTGAATTAATCTCTCCAATCCTTGAAGACCTCCTAGATGGTTGATTCCTGGTTGCATAGTAGATTCGTAGGGAATGTTTTATTGAGCCTACAAATCACTTCTACAACATTCAAATTTTCTTCAGAGCTAGTATCAACTTCGAATGGGATAAGAATGAGAGAATTCACAATAAGTTTGAAAATTTCATACCACATAAAGCCTCCTTTTGGAATGATAATAGGCGACTTGATGATGTGAAGGATGTGATGAGAGGGGCACTTTTTCCAATAATGAAAAGGATATGAAACATTTAACCAATTACCTACTCTTGAAACTAACTCTTATTGTGGACATGAATTCAGCAAACTAAACTGTGATGACCTAATCTCATGACATAACCACTCTACACTTCCATAATAACTTTAACCCCTCATGATTAATAATTTTAATGATGACTTCTCATTGACCCTTCATGGCCTTACAAATTTGAATTAAGGCTAATAGAATCCTTTTTTACGCAAATATTTACAAGGACCCTTTGACCAAACTGAATCTTTTATACAAGGACCCCTTAGACTATGAGACTCATGAAGCCATAGGCTGGTTTTTACAAAAAGACCCTAAATGGATAGTAAAACAAAGTTGACTAGGATTCCTATATTATAGGACCCTAGCAACTAGCATCCTATTCGAGGCTCTTCCATGTATTTTCATGATTTCTCTGCATGTTATTTAATTGTTAGTATGCATATGGGCCATTACATGTTCTCTCTATTGTTTATCTTCCATTTTTCTTATTGACACTTGTCCCTTGCTAGTAAATGGGACTAATTAAATTGGAGATGCATACTTGGATGTTATGCTTGATGTTTGTTGTTTCTTTGCATTGGCATGAACCACCTTCTCCAAAATTATTCTCATATTTTCAAAGGGAGAAACTAATTCTACTCCCAAGCATCATAAACTTGGTTCTTCTTGTTATTGTGGTGTCTTATAAGGGATGAGTTTCTGGTTGGTGACGAAGGTCTCCAAGTTTTTATGGTCATGAACATGTCGTTACCCTCTCATTATATTGCTTCAAAACATCCATTGGTTTCTCCTGAACGGGGTTCCTTCTTCCATAGCAAGTTCTAGAGTGAGAGTGGGATGCTCCCCTCTCTACTCTTGTTTGTCAAAAATCTAATAGTTGTTAAAATGTTAATTATTGGTACTTTCTTTGAAGATATTGGAAAAAAAATGTTAATGCTTAAACCTCATTTGAAGTATCTACAGAGACTGTGACAGTTCCTCAATGTCTTCCATTTTGGTTTATGCAGGGGATGAAAAATGAACTTGGGGATCCAGTCAATGGATACTGTAAACATTTTCTGAAGAGCCCAAAAAGGAGAAGACAACATGCACAAGCAATCATATGATAATCACGAGATCCACCCACCTACCTATATTTCTCGTATGCCTTCATTTTTTTTTTTTGTTGATGTGTAACAAAGAAATAAGATATTAAGCTACCAATTACTTAATAATTGATGGTTCAATCATCAACATGGCTAAAGCTTCCCTCTTATTCAAGAGAGATCATTGATGTGCCACATTAATTCAATGCAAATCCTTTACCCAAATGGTTTATGTTAACCCTTATATGTTGCATTACTGTAATACAAATATTTTACCAATAAACAAAAAAAGGAAAAAAATTTATCCATCTTGTCTATTCACCATTAAGTTTGATAAAACAAATGAACTTAATTCTATTGTATGATCATACATTAAAAAATGCGAATATCTTTTAACTTCAAATTTGACCAAAAACAATGTTAAATTGATTGTGAAGATTGAGTTTGACATAAAAGCACATCATAACACTGATTTTTGAACTTGTAAAAAATTATGCATGGCTGATTAAATTGGCCAGTGCTTTAGATTCAATGAAAGCCATTTTTTTACTTTTTATACATAGTGTCGAAGCTTTGGAAATAGATCAAGCGGTCTTATTTGAATCTCCAAAAAGGAGATTTCCAATTCCATGACGATGTTGTTTTAAAATGAAGGGATGAGTATGTATTTGTAAGTTGTGAATTATATTCAGTATTGGATTGTCACTTAATCTCCTCTTATTTATTTATTTTTAGTTGTGTAACATACTATTTATTTACATAAAACCTAGCTTGTGTGTCTTAATCACGCTGTTAGGCATTTCCACTAAAAAGAAATCCCTCCCATGCCACCTATTCCATTGCGGGAAATTGGTTTTGGTGTTTGACGATTGAAATAACTTGTTCCATTGGATTGAAGACTGGTATTATTCATTACCATTCAGGATACTGAGTGCTAATGTTGTAAGTCACCTTAAAGAATAAGACAATACTAAAAGATTAAAAAAGCAGAGAAATAGATGAAGTCATGGCACAAAGGCTCTGGCTCAGAGGCTATGAGCATCTTCCTCCATATTGGTTTTCTTGGGATAGAAGGTTGAATATGGCAGATGGGGATGAATGAATGCCCCTTGAAATCATCTAGCAATTGTGAAAAAAAGTGGCATAGACCTCGAAAACCAAAAGAGTGCTAATATGAAAAGTAGTGAGTTAAAAATTTTAATGTGAAACTTGTGGTTACCAAATTTATATTAGGAGGCTCCAAACTTAGCTTCTTGTTTTATTTCTATGAAATGATAGCCATCTCCACTAACTCATTAAAACATCAATCTCCAGAGAAGACTATTTTTTTGTGAATCTTATTGTGAATCAGTTATAAGAAATAATTCCTGTGGGTCTAGAAAGAATAGGAATTTCTCACTGAAAATGGATTAATTGATATTTTAGTGAAATCAAGATATATCTAGGAGATCACAATGCCAAGGCTATTCAAAAAAAAATTCAGTGGCCTCATTCAAAGTAGATGTCGCAATGCTTTAAACAATGAAACTTGTTTCTTCCTCTGTTTTCTTGTACTTCTCTACTATTGGTTGTAATGGTCGTTGACCATGAGGAAATGCTTTCATATAGAGGGTTTGGAGGAAGCGTGGGAACTATTCTGTTAATATACCTATTAATATTACCCAATACCCTTAAAGGTTCTTCAATGTAAATGTTGTCATTGGCTTGTAAAGAAAAGTTAAGTCGTGTTGTACATGGAAATGGTGGTGTATGACTATGCATGTCGGTACATGATGCCACTTCATGCCCCAGCATGCAAAATGAATTAAAAGGTGTCAAAATTACATTTTAATTATTGGGATATTTGAACCCTACATCAAAGCACCATGTTTGTTCCTGGAAAGTGTTGGAATTTTCTGCTAAATTCCTTAACAAACAGACAACAGTAAAATGCTCTGTTTCTGCTTAGACAATTGATAGTTTTGTTTTCTGGACTTGGTGTTGCAGCAACAGGATTCGGTGTTGCAGCAACAGGAAACGGTGTTGCAGCAACACGATTCTGGTGTTGCAGCAACAGGAAATTGGTGTTGCAGCAACAGGAAGTTGGTGTTGCAGCAACATGATTTTGACGCTAAGTCACTTTAAGAAGTTGGACGTCAAAATCACTTATAAATTTACAGTGAGACAATTGACGCTTGGTGTAACAACAACTAAATCAAGTTGGCGTCAAATCACTAATAGACTTACAAAGTAAAATCAAAGTGTTTTTGACACTTGGTGTAACAGCAACTGAAAATCAGCAAAACAGTAAACTTGTATTCATGAACAATAAGCAAGCTGATACAAAAAACTTAGCTGTTACAAGAGGAACACTTCAGTTCCAGAAATCGATTTTCTCTAACTTAGAAAATCGCAGGTTCAACACTCCTGTGCATTTACAGAAGAGACACACTCTTGTTCTTCTAACCTCCTCTCTAAAACAAAACTGTTGTTCTGAAATTTATTAAACTCAGAGAGAAAACAAAAGTGTTGTTCTTTTTCTGCTTACACCTTCTTACACTTGAAAATAGAACTACTGTGCGTTACATTTATAGGGAAATAAAAATATGATTAAACAATAAACTAAGTAAAATATCTGTTGATATTTATCTGTGTATTTATTGCAGAAGGAGGTGATGCCTTTTTCAGTGGAAATTAGTCAGTTGCAGGGAAATTAATTTATGCACATTTAATATTCATTTAAAGTGCAAAATATCAGTGGACTTTTGCAGCTTCTGGGTAACTGCTGAAATCAGATCTTTGTTCAGCATTTATGTGATGCAGTTGGAATTAAATTCCAACACTCCCCCTTAATCTCAACTGCTGCATACCCAGGCATTTCCTGAAATGATCAAAACCTTTCTTTGGCAATGGCTTTGTCAAGATATAAACAAGCTGATCCTCTGTTCTACAGTGCTACAAAACAATCTCACCATTGTTAACCAATTCACATATGAAGTGAAATTTGGTATCTATGTGCTTTGTTCTTTTATGAAAAACAGAGTTTTTAGACAATGCTATTGCTGAGCTATTTTCACAATAAATGGTTGTGCCATTTTCCTGTTCATGACACAGATCTCTGAGAACTCTTCTCATCCACACTGCTCGGCATGTTGCTGCTGTTGCTGCCACATATTCTGCCTTTGTTGTTGACAAAGCCACAACTGGTTGCTTCTTGGAAGCCCATGAGGTGGCTCCCGATCCCATATGAAACACATATCCTGATGTGCTTTTCCTATCATTAACACTTCAAGCCCAATCACTGTCCGTGTAACCTGTCAACTTGAAACTTTCAGAAGAGGAGTATAAAATACCAAACCCCTTCGTTCCATTCACATACCTTAGAATCCTCTTGGCTTCCTGCCAATGAGTCTCTTTTAGTCTTTCCATAAATCTGGAGATTAAACTCACAGCGTGCATAATGTCTGGCCTAGTTGCAGTCAAGTACATAAGGCTGCCAACTATGCTCTTGTACAATTTTGGATCAAAATCCTTGTTGCTGTCTTCTTTGGTCAATTTCAGCCCCATTATAGTTGGAGTCACAGTTGCCTTGTTGTTCTGCATGTTAAATCTCTTCAACACAGCTTCCACATATTTATCTTGAGAAATAAAAACACCATTTTCACTTTGGTCTAGTTCAATTCCAAGAAAATATCTTAAGAAGCCCAAGTCAGTCATTTCAAATTCACTTTTCATGACTGCTTTAAAATCCGCAATGAGAGAAGCATCATTGCTAGTAAAAATCAGATCATCTACATATAAAACAAAAATAATAATCTTACCGTCATTCTCCATTATGTAGAGTGTGGGTTCACCATCACACTTATAAAACCCATTCTCAATCAGATAAGCATCTATTCTGCTGTACCATGCTCTTGGAGCTCGCTTCAGCCCATAAAGAGCCTTCTTCAGTTTGCAAACTTTATGCTCTTGGCCAGCAACTTCATAACCTAGAGGTTGTTCAACATAAACCTCTTCCTTCAACACTCCATTCAGGAATGCAGATTTAACATCCATCTGATAAATCTTCCATTTGTGTTGTGCTACAATAGACAACACTGTTCTGACCGTTTCCATCCTTGCTATTGGTGCAAAGGTTTCATCATAGTCTCTGCCTTGTTGCTGCTTGTAGCCTTTCACAACAAGTCTTGCTTTGTGCCTGTCAATCTTGCCTTAAGCATTGCTTTTGGTCTTATAGACCCACTTAAATGCAATGGCATCTTTGACTTCAAGGAGATCCACTAACTCCCATGTTTTACTCTTTTCAATTGCACCAACTTCTTCATTCATTGCTTCAATCCATTTATCTTCATTTACAGTATCTACAAAATGAACTAGGTCATCAACCTGACAATACAAAGCGAATAATGAATTCAGACTGGTATTGGTACTTACCTCTCCTTGTTCATAAATCTCATTCAGATTTCTGAATCTTGGTCTTCTTGGTGTGCTTGGAGTTCCATCCGAACTTGAGGGTATTTTAGATCGCTGTGGTGTGCTTGAAGAAGCACTGCCTTGACTTCTTAAGGCTGATCGACTTCCAACTTGTGGTGTGGTTTGCTGAATTTGCTGTGGTGGAGGAGGAACCACCAAGGAAGGATTATTTGTTGTTGTCCCTTCCTGTTCTTCTTCATGAGACACAATTGTCTTCACATTCACTACTCTTTCTAAGCTTCCATCCCAAGCTTCATCTTCAATGAACTGCAAATCCCTGCTTACAATCAATTTCTTTGTGGATGGATTATAGAGTTTGTATGCTTTTGACTCATCACAATAGCCAACAAACACACACTTCTCCCCCTTACTATCAAGCTTCCTTCTTAGCTGATCTGGTGCATGTGCATAAGCCACACAACGGAATACTCTCATGTGAGTGACAGTTTGCTTTTGACCACTCCATGCTTCTTCTGGTATTCTGTTCATGACAACTTTAGTTGGGCATTTATTGAAGATGTAAACTGCACAAGTGACAGCTTCTGCCCAATACTCATGAGGCAAGTTCTTTGCATTCAACATACTTCTAACCATGTCAAGAATGGTCCTATTCTTTCTTTCAGCAACACCGCTTTGCTGAGGTGTATACCTTGCTGTGAACTGTTTTTGTATGCCATTCTCTCTGCAAAAATGCAGAAATTCTTGGGAGATATATTCTCCTCTTCTATCTGTTCTAAGCACTTTGATGTAATGCCCACACTGCTTCTCAACAAGAGTTTTGAAGTGGCGAAATTTCTCAAACACTTCACTCTTTTGTTTCAGCATATACACCCATGTCTTTCTGGTGTAATCATCAATGAAAGTTAAAACATATCTATTTCCACCAAGTGATGGTACTTGCATCGGTCCACACACATCAGAGTGAACAATTTCCAAGGGTGCTTTTGCCCTTATACTCTTTCCTACTGGAAAGATTTCTTTGTGTTGCTTGCCCAATATGCAGCCTTCCCAAAGGCTGTCTGGTTTCTTAATCAATGGCAATCCCTTTACCATTCCTTTTCTGTGCAACAAATTCAGGCCTCCGAAATTGAGATGTCCAAATCTCAAGTGCCACAACTAATTCTCATCTTTCACTTGTTCCTGAAAGACTTCTTGTGTTACAGCTCCAATAGTTCTCCCTTCCTTCAAATTTGCCCTGAGTTTTAGAGCAAACATTCTATTGCTGGTCATCTGCACCTGTGCAATGATCTTCTTACTTGGAGGTATATCTGTGATTGTACACATATCATCTTTGAAGAACACGTTGTAACCTTTGTCAATGAGCTGTCCAATGCTCAAAAGATTACATTTCAACCCAGGTACATAATATACCTTTGGCACAATCATCTGTTCTCCATTTCTTGCTCGGATACTGACTCTGCCCTTACCCTTGACAACTATCTTAGTATCAGTCCCTCTTGTTACCTCAGATTTCATATCTTCATCCAGATTGGCAAACATTGCAATATTTCCAGTCACGTGATTACTACAACCGGAGTCTAAGAACCAAACATCTTCTTGTTTGTCTTGTGCAATATTACATGTTAACAGCACATTCTTTGGATTCTTATTTTCTTCATTTGCAAAATTAACATTCTGCCTACTATTCATGTCATTTTGTTTTTTCCTACATTCATTGGCATAGTGCCCATATTTCTTACAATAATGACATTGGACTTGGGATTTGTCATACCTTTGTCCATGAGCTTGTTGTTTGCTTGAACCTTCATCTTGGTTCTGATTGCAGCTCCTTCCGCTTGTGCTTGTAGGATAATATCTGCCTCTATTTTGGCTTCTTCCACGACCTCTGTTATTTGCTTTGCCTTGACCTTTTCTTTGGCTGAAAGACATCTGAGTCTTGAATGCTTGCTCAAAAGAGGAATCTGTTCCTCTATTCAGTCTGTGTTCATGAGACATAAGAGAAGCACTGAGTTCATATACCGTGAACTGTGAGAGATATTTTGTTTCTTCTATTGCTACCACAACAGCTTCAAACCTTGAGGGTAAACATCTCAAGATTTTCTCTACGATCCTTCTTTCTTCAAGGATTTCACCATGAGATCTAATCTGGGTTATCAACCCAATAACCTGAGTGAAGAATGAATCTATTGTATTAGATTCCTTCATGCTGAGTGTTTCAAAGTCTCTCCTCAACATCTGCAACTTTGCAGTCTTCACCTTCTCCATGCCTTGATAGGCATTTTTGAGAATATCCCATGCCTCTTTGGATTTTGTTGCTGCTGCAATCCGTGGAAAGACACTTTCATGTACTGATTGGAAGAGAAAAAAGAGGGCTTTGGCATCTTTCTTCTTGTCACTCTTCAACTGGTCTCTTTCTGCTGCTGTTAAAGCAGCCAACACTGTTGCATCTACAGGTTCAGCATAGCCAGTTTCAACCAGCTCCCATATTCCTTGAGAAGCAAACAATGCTTTCATTTTTATGGACCAATCACTGTGATTTTTCCCATTGAACTGTGGCAGTTGGGAATTTGTCAAACCTGTTCCAGCATCTGCCATCTTAACTCTGTCTAGATAAAGAAGAGATGCTGACTGTAAAATTTAAAAACAAGCAAAAACTTTCTCTGCTGGAAAATTCTGCTCTTCAAACTTCTTACAGCTCCTACAGTGAAAAACAAACTCTGTTTTTGACTCACTGAGTGCCTAGACTAGCTCTGATACCATGTTGGAATTTTATGGTGATTTCAAACACAAAAAGACCAGAGAACAACGCTCTGATAATGGTGGAATTTTTTGCTAAATTCCTTAACAAACAGACAACACAAAACTGCTCTGTTTCTACACAGAAAACTGATAATTTTGTTTTCTGGACTTGGTGTTGCAGCAACAGGAATCGGTGTTGCAGCAACAGGAAATAATACTCTGTTTTTGTTAACACAGAAAAAAACAGAAAACTGCTTGCTGGAAACGGTGTTGCAGCAACACGATTTTGACGCTAAGTCACTTTAAAAAGTTGGGCGTCAAAATCACTAAAAGACTTACAGAGTGAAATCAAAGTGTTTTTGACACTTAGTATAACAGCAACTGAAAATCAGCGATACAGTAAACTTGTATTCATGAACAATAAACAAAACTGATACAGTAAACTTAGCTGTTACAAGAGGAACACTTCAGTTCCAGAAATCGATTTTCTCTATCTCAGAAAATCGGAGGTTCAGCACTGCTGTGCATTTACAGAAGAGACTCACTATGTTCTTCTAACCTTCACTCTTTTCTCTCAGAGTACAAAAACATAACTGCTGTTCTAAATCTCCTACATTCAAACAGAAAACAGAACTGCTGTTCTTTTATGCTTACACCTTCTTGCACTTGAAAACAGAACTACTGTGCGTTACATTTATAGGAAAATAAAAATATGATTAAACAATAAACTAAGTAAAATATCTGCTGATATTTATCTTTGTATTTATTGTAGAAGGTGGTGATGCCTTTTCAGCAAAAATAAGACGGCTGTCTGCAGGGGATTTAATTTCTGAATTTAATGCTCAAAAATATCAGAAGACTTTGCAGCACCGAACAATCTGAAATAACTGCTGTAGATCAAATCTTTGTTCAGCATTTATATGATGCAGTTGGAATTAAATTCCAACAATTTTTGTATATTCAATAGTTCTCTCTCTATATGCACAAGTAGACGAGGAATGAGAATGATCTCAATTTGTCTTTTTTATTTCAATATTTGCAGGGTATCAATATGGATCCGGGTGCATTCATTTTACAGGAGTGCTGTACAAATGCTTGGGGGTCTATTATTGTTTATGCTACTTTTGACCATGCTTCCATGCATACAGTGATGCATGGAGGTAAACCTGATTATGTTTCCGTTTTGCCATCTGGTTTTGTAATTCTCCCCGATGACCATGCACCACTGTCCACTGAAATTGGAATTAGTAGCTCCAGTAGTATGCAGAAAAGGGGAAGGGGATCTATTCTGACAGTTGCATTCCAGATTGTATCGGTCGCCGAGCCTGCCAGTACCAGATATTGGTGAGAGGTGCAACTATTGATCTCCAGCGCAGTACAGAAAATCAGATCAGCATTGATTTTGGAGGATGCTTCATAGAATTATTCCTACTGGTTCTCAATTTTGATGCAATTCGGTATTTCATTGTTCCAATCAGAGGATGGCCGATGTTGACATTGGCCATGATACTACCCAGCATTAAGGTTTTCTCTTCTCTATGGTGGTGGTTGACATTGGCCATGATACTACCCAGCATTAAGGTTTCTCTTCTCTGTGGTGGTGATGGAAGCCGATAGCAATTGAGTAATCCTTGCTTCGTTTATGCATTCATTCGGGGGTCAAGAGCTCACCACATATATCCATATATCCTAACTCTTCCATCCACCATAATAAGGAACAACTACAACTATTCTATGGATTGAATCAATTGAACATTTTGGCTGATTAACTAAGTTCCATGTCGATTATAAGTGTCGTTAAATGCTTTGGTCTAGTTAGCCTTTGGTGTTAAGTGGTAATTAAATTTGTATTTTATTTTACTGTGCTATGTCGTAACTAAATTTGTATTTTATTTTACTTAAGTGACTTTCTTTTAGATCTTGTGGTTTAGTTATTTAATTAATGTTTTGGAAAATATGGAGTGAGGAAATTTTTTCACATAATTGGTTTATTCACACATGGAAAATTTTCACATATTCATAGTATTATAAAAAAAATTACTTTGGAATTTAAAAATTATTTCATTATGAATTAAATATTTGTAAAATAAATATCGAGGTGCGAGCCGGTGGTTGGGACAGCAAACGGATAATTGAAGCAACGTTGAATTTATAGCTGGAAGTCGCGCTGCCCTAGATTTGCATCAACACGAGATTTATAACTAGAAGTTGCGCTTATCACTCTTTACTCTACGCAATTCGCCTCAGTGTGGGCTTATTTACTGCATGGTGGTTATGGAGAGCTCCCTGAGGTGGGATCCAACTTGTGGAGACCTATGGAAGTTGAGATCGACATAATCGCTCGTAGATCTGGTGAGATCGGAAGAGATCAAATTGCTTGGATTGCTCAAGAGCGCAATCACATATATCCATATATCCAATTCGAGGGTCAAGAGCGCACCACATATATCCATATATCCTTACCCAGCCCCCTAACTCTTCCATCCACCATAATAAGGAACAACTACAACTATTCTACGCATTAAATCAATTGAACATTTTGGTTGATTAAATTAAGTTCCATGTTGATTATAAATTTCATTAAATGCTTTGGTCCAGTTAGCCTTTGGTGCTAACTGGTAATGTGTGAGCTATAGATTAGGATTTAGTTCCTATATTTGAGGAGGTTGCTCTAACTTCCCTATTTGCTTGTAAACTATATATTCTTGATGCTTAATGAGAAAGTTGTAGAGTGTTCTGTGAGAGGAAGTCTCGAGGTGAAGCTCCTCACCTGTGAGCTACTCAGTTTGATGAACATATCTTTTGTCTTACATTTTTAACACAATATTAGAGCTTCAAGGTTGAGTGAATCAAAACCATAGTGCTTTGGTTATTGGGTGAGTGCCTAAGTGGAAGGATTGTGGCCCTTAGTGATAAGAAGGAGGCCTTGTGGCAAGGAGGCAAAGTGCAGAAGTGTTATGAAACCAGCTCAAGAAAAGATAGAAAAGATAGATCAATGCCTTTGAATTTAGCCTCTTCGAGGGGGCAACCTCCTTTACATTACATAAATGAACAATTCTTGGATGATACAAATGGAAAGACCTCCTTTCTATATATAAGAGTCTAAGGGGTCATAATATAATCAGAGCCAACATAACAATAATAATGTAAGGGCACAATAATAACAATAGTGAGCTTCTATGGGGCACAATAGTAACAATATGGGCACTACATGGATACATAAATATAACAAGGGGGTTGTACTAATAACAATAAGGGGTTACACTAGTAGTATAGGGGCCCAACATGCCCCTCTCTTTCAAAGAGTGTTGTCCTCAACACTTGAGTAGTTCTTGATGCTTAAGTATAAAATTCTTGTCCTCCCATGTGGAATCTTCAGCGGATAATTTCTTCCACTTGATGAGATACTCTGAAATTGATCGATTTCGTAGCTGTCAGGTTCTTGTTTCTGTGACTGCTCCAAGTTCCAATATGATTTTTCCTTCCTCTTCAATTTCTGGCGATATTGTTTGAATTGGGATCTTTTGCAACTTTTGAATAAGTGGCCATACTTATTCATCCTTCTTCCATTCATCCCTTGCTTCGTTTATCCAATTTGGTTGGATAATAGAAATAACACAAAACAATGCTTCCACATCCTCAACCTTCCTTGAGAGTGCATCTGCAATAAAATTTTGCTTCCTTTTTCTATAGATGATGTCAAAGTCATAACCCAACGTATTTGTGACCCATTTTTTTTGTTCTTCTAAAGATAATAGTTTTTCTAAAAAGTATTTAAGACTATCATGATCCATTTTTACCTTGAAGTATCTTCCCATTCGGTAAGGTCGCCATTTCTTAAGTGCATGTCGTATTGCAAACATTTCCTTCTCATAAATAGCTTGCTTGAGATGTAGCAGTAAAAATACCCAATCACCTACATCAAAACATTTTTCACTGCGATTTGATCTACCTGTTGTTTCATTCAATTTTGCACCAAAGTGGCGTTATCCTTTAAAAGTTGGAGAACTTGTTGTTGACGCTCGATGTGATCTTTCACTGCTTGAACCTTTTTCTTCTTGATATGTCTTTCTATTTTTAGAGTTTGAGGAGTGGTAATTTCTTCAAATCCTTTACAAGATATGGTCAGATTCATTTCTTGATGCTCGATGTGATCTTTCACTTCTTGAACATTTTTCTTCTTGATATGTCCTTCTATCTTGATAGTTTGAGGAGTGGTCATTCTTGCCAATGCTTTACAAGATATGGTCTGATTCATTTCTTCTTTCTTTGGGGTTGGGTCCTGGCGTATATCATCTTCTTTTGATGTTTTTTGATCATTTTCTTCCTCCTCTTCATACTCTATGTAAAACAATTTCTTCTCAGCACACTTATGACCTTTAGTGCATTTGCTATCACAATTGTAACAAAGCCCTTTTTCTCTTTTTTCTTCCAATTGTTGTGGTGTAACCCTTGTAGGTTGTGGAAGGCTAGCAAAAACAACATTTCCATCTTTATAACTGTGAGGGGCAGACTTCCTTGTTGCCATAATTTTACTTTCCACTAGTAACAAAGCCCTTTTACTCTTTCCAATTGTTGTGGTGTTGCTCTAAAGAAGGTGTTGCTCTTTGTATCCTCATAATGTGCTATCATTTCCTCCGTGAAAATTGACCATGTAACATGTTGTTTATGAGAAAAAACACTTTATACCATAAAAATTGATCTGGTTCTAAATATGAAGATGCAATACATACCTTTTGTAATAGTGGTACACCATGTAGATCAAAATATTACTCCATCTGACATATCCAATTTACCGGATCCTTGCCATCAAACTTCCTCACCTTGCTTTTTCTTGATTTTAGGAGCTTGAAATTGAAACGACTGTAACTCTGTACTTTCAAATTTTTAAGTTCTGAAATTGCGACCTGCAGTGGCCCTCCGTGTACTCTTTCCAATGCCACCAGTCTGATCCAAATTGGATTCTCCAAGGAAGAGTTATGCGAAATCTCCCACAGTGACCTGATTATAGACTAGTTCAGTAGAGCGAACTTGTACGACGTGCCACGAGTAACTGTTTCAAATTTTGGCTCTGAAAAATATATACAAGAAACTACAGTCTGTCCTCTTTCTGTAACTTCTTATGAAATTTTAATCCGATGCTCAGAGAGAAAGTTATGATGATTTTACTCAAGTCACCTGTTTGGAATATACTTCAGGAGTCTACAAAAAGACCAACTTCCTCAGATCATATCTCCTCAAATATAGTGTGAAAATCTCTGAAATTCAAACCTGAGGTTCAACGTGATTTCTTCTCAAATGGTTTTTTTTTGGCTTCTGAAACGTCGCAGAAAAACGTTATAGTGAAAATGCCACGATGACCTATTTGGAGCAGCGAAACCGTAGAATCCAAAGCTCTGATACCAAATGTTATGAAACCAACTCAAGAAAAGATAGATCAA
>APFE030425159.1:124502-188290 GCA_000404065.3 Pinus taeda
TCTAAGGGGTCATAATATAATCAGAGTCGACATAACAATAATAATGTAAGGGCATAATAATAACAATAGTGGGCTTCTATGGGGCACAATAGTAACAATATGGGCACTACATGGGTACATAAATATAACAAGGGGGTTGTACTAATAACAATAAGGGGTTACATTAGTAGTATAGGGACCTAACAAGAAGTATAGCATGAGATTTTTTTATTTTTTTTAGGATAATTGAAGCAACACTGGATTTATAGTTGGAAGTTGTGCTGCCCAAGCTTTGGAGCAGTGTGGGAATTCTAGCTGGAAGTCGTGCTTATCACCCTTTACGCAATTTGCCTCAATGTGGGCCATCATCATGGATTTGACCAGAGAAAGGGCGCTACTCTGAGTCGACGTCGACTGAGTTGGCCCGCTAACGGTCATGGAGAGTTGCCTGAGGTGGGATCCAACCTGTGGAGACATGTGGAAGTCGAGATGGCATAATCGCTCGCAGATCTCGTGAGATCGAATTGCTTGGATTGCTCAGATCCTGTGATTGTCGAGTGCTTGAAATATGTGACTTTCACTGGTAAAGAAGGATTGTCGATCTGATGTGTGCCGATATGTTAGGTGTGTGGTGAAGTGTAGGAGGTCATGTAGATCGCCAAGGTGAAAAGCTTCTCCTCTTTTGTGTAGTTGAGGTCGAGTCGGTGGTATAGTGAAGGTCGAGCCGACGGTGCAGCCGATGGTCTCGCGATGGCAGTTTGCCCAATGTTAGAGTTGTGGCATTCGTTTGGAGTTGGAGGGTCTTTAAGAATCAGTTTGGAAGAAATTCAAGAGGCTCGCTCCATACATTGGGATCCTGTCCCATCACCAACAGATTAATGATCGTTTGGGTGTGTTTCAGTACGAAGAAGCTGGCAATTTGGCAAGGGGTGTCTACTCTGTTGGACAAAAGAGAAGCCGACGGGTGCAACCTCAAAACCTCCTTTAATACTGTGTACCTTTGCATGTGGTAGGAAGGCCGAAGGTTGAAGTCATCGAGTAGTCGGCATTGAAGGCACAACGAATTTCCCAAGGGTCTGCGTGATGTATCCACTTCTCTTGGAAGAAAGGTGATATTCCCCAAAAATGGATGATATGCCCTAAAAATTGACAAATTTTAATGTTAAATTACATTTTTTTTTATTGAATATTCACCTACATTCTATATGTATCAATTTTAAAACTAAAATAGTCACCTACAATACTATATATAGGAAAAATATTAAATCCTTAAAAAATTCTTTGAGTCATTCTCAAATTTTGCTACACTAAAACGTTCCACGAACTAGCTATGATAAGAATCATTTCCCAACATGGTCTTCACTGCAATGGATCCTATGGGGAAGTCTCACCCAATCTGATTGATATAAATCCTTGCGAAGTCTCACCTAGTTTGATTGATATAAAACCTATATTCTTTCAGGAGGTAGCCTTATTATTGATAGAGCAAATTTATCTCGGTCACAAATTTTTGGAATATCCTAGAATTCGATCAACAACAGTGAAGTCAGTTCTTTGACCTTTACACTATCTATTGGATTCTAGGATATTTCGAGACTTTGTAATCGATATAAGTTCAATATTATTGATAATATGTATGATGCAAATTACCTAGCGATTCTTTTAAATATTGGTTTCTCCTTCCTATTTCCACTAGTTTAGAATGAAAGGCTAAAAAGATACAATATCCAGACATATTTCTATTCCCATATTGATTTTGGAGATATATCTAGATTAGGTCCCCCTTTAAGCATATACTAGCAACCAATGCATGAAATTATATGACTTACACAGTTATATCTCATGACACCTCCACTCCTTGTAGCTATGGTGACCTTAACAACTACATCACAAGTATTTCCTTCACCAATATTGTAGCCCTGTTAAAGCCTGAATGTGAATACATCATTCATTTTGTTAGATTGGGATGTTGTGAGGGTTGATGGAAAGACATAGGAGGAAAGAAAAATATGCACACAAAACAATAATTTTATTCATGAAAATTATCTCATATACAACTATACATAGATTTTGTGTCTCTTGGCTGTCACACACTCACATTACAAAGAACTAACTATGGGTATATAAGGACCTAATTTACTAAATACGAAATCATGAAAAACTCTAACTTGACTGTCCTTTTTCTCTAGCTAACTTATACTTGACAAACTCACACTCAAATTCATCAGGGCCCTCATACAATCACTGATACAAGAAAACAAACTAGTATTTGGTGTCAACAAATATGACCACTAATATACCCTGAACAAGATACCAACTGACCTACTAGATGATGCAGTGCACTTCACAACTCCACTTGGTCCACGTACTCTAAACATATTTATTGGTACTTTTGTTCGCAATTTGTAGCAACAACAATTTGCCTCTAGCAATTAATCCTGCTCCTTTTGGCCACTAGATATGGCTCCAATTTGTCGTATCGCTGATCATTATTCCATCAATGGGTTAACACATAAGGTCTTCATCAACTTCCCACTCACTTCTCCTTATTCCTTCAATATTGAAACACTTCGGGACTTCTTCCCACTTCTTCCTTCCTCTACTACTATATGAAGAAATACTTAGGGCATGGAGGTTTCCCACGATCATTGTCAAAAGTCCTTCTCTAACAGTCAACTTAGGGCATGTTCATAAGCCAACTTGGCTATCGTTGTTCCTTCAAGAATAATCCCTTTGGCTTCACCAAGTCTACCATTCTTACAACTATTAGAATCCTTATGTGTTTTCTCTTAGGATAGCAAAATGAAGATTTTCCTCATCTCCATTTATATGTCTCTATGGGTGTAATGAATAGTCTTTGAAGGGAACCTCTAAAAGCCTAACAGACTTGTAGTCTTTGTCACAAGCCCACACTTGACACAAAAATAAATTCATTTCTCCCAAACTACAAGGATTCTCTTGTTGCTCTTGGAAACCCCTTACTCCATTAATGGTTCTCAATCATCTCCAAGTGCCAATTCATTAAAAAAATGCTTAGTTTCACACCCACAATCTTGGGTACAAAGCCCGCCTCTTGGGTACTTAGTTGAGAAAGCGCTTTTGTGGTTCTTAGCCCTCCACAACCTTGTACCCTAGGTTTTAGAGGACCTCCCATGCTACCAATATCAACAGAGTCGACTTAACTCAACTCTTCTCTCCATGCATACATTCATATGGGAGTATTTCACTATGTTCGATACTCCCCTTTAATTATGATTGTATGACTCAACATAACTTAATCATGACTCAACATGAATCAATTGTTTTTGTTAGGCTTACAATAAAAAATGAATCAACTATCACTTAAACATGCCTACTGATGTAAGTCTTAGCCAGACTTACAACAACTCAAAACTTTTACAATGTTGGATTTTCTTTTTCATTTCTTCCAAATTCTATACCCTCAAAACTGCTTCATTCTCTGCTACACTTTCTTATTGTTGGCTCCACATTTCTTCACTTGATGCAACTACAATATTTTTTTTACTTCTCTTGTATTTTTTCCAAGTCTGTCTTCTACATATTTCTCTGCAAATATTCTTTCAACCATGGAATTATACCACAACTCTTCATCTTCAAACTGTGTTCTTTGCTTTTCTTCTTGTGCTTGATAGCCCTCATCTTCTTTCTTCCATATTTCTTGATAGAAAAATGTTTTCTCTTATTGACTCCATTGCTGAAATGTAGTTTCAATACTTTCTTCTTTTTATTTATAAAATTTCGTGTCCTTTCCTGTATCCTTTTCTTGATATTCTCTTTCATTTGTAACAGTAATTGGTTTGTTTTCCTATTTACCTGCACACTCAAAATTAATGTTAAAAACATCTTCATTATGCTTTGCAGTGATAGATTTCTCCTCTTCCTCTCCCTTCTTTAACTTCTCTTTCTTACAAACTTTTGTTGTTGCAAACATATTGTCTTCCACTTGGCTTCCAAACACAATTGGGCTTCTCTCACAAAAAAACAACATATCAATGTGGTTATGTTGCATCCTCAGCAACCCTTCATCACCAATTAATGGTTCTTCATCAAATTTGACTAATTTCAATTGTTGGATTGACCAAACTACTTTCTTCTCTAATGGTAGCTTTATTTATGTCATACTCAGTTGTTGTTAGTTCACACACTACTTCATGAGCAGTTTCAAAATTTTCTACATAACTTCTTGCTACAGTGGTAGCTTCAACCTTCAATTCTTCATAAAACATGTCACTTTACATATGTCCACGATCAATCCCTATTTCAAAAATTAGACCAAAATTTTCATTAACATAATTTTCTTCCACTGTATGGTGGGATATTGATGCATGCATGTGCTCATTAACAATTTCAACTTCACCAAATTCGTTGGTTACTGCTCAACTCACCAATTCACATTTTACTTTGTAATCATCATCTACATGACTCTTGTCACAGTGGGATTCACCATCATCTTTACAATCCACATGAATATGCTCTCGCTCTACTTCACACACAAAGGCTTCAACTTCTCTCTTTGTAAATTTTTTTGCATCTTCTTCATCCATATGCGTGTTTGCATGATGGGCTTCACTTTTATAGTATTCAGGACCATCATCCACCTTTGATTGGGATTATAGAAGCTCTATTGAAATCTAGGAGCCTTTCAAATCTACTCTCATATTTGCGACTGACTTTTCTATTGATTCTTCAATGAATTGTGACACAACTTGCCATTACATGCCACTTTCCTTTGTACCAAATTATGCTTCTAGGATCTTCCATACTTCTTGGGAAGATGTATATTTTGCTACCTTGTGTTGGGCCATGAATATGACCACGTTGTAACACTTATTTCATCCATTTTTACTCTTCTCTATTATATCATTTGTTATAGTTTATCATTTAAATCCATTTTATAAATGATTTATGCTCTTATGGATGAATATTATTTATCTTCCTTTATTTCTAATAAATTGATGATTATGCATGATATTGTCCATGATAGTTTTAATAAATTGGTTGTGACATTATTCACCATTTTTAGCCTCCAAGGTAATTTCCAGATTGAAGATTTGTCATTAAAAGTGCCAACACAGAAATTTGCTGGAATAACAAGTGATAGTTTGCGGTTGAGATTCTGAGCAAATGAAGACAAATATGGAACATGGGTTTTGTCCAGAACGGACCCAATTAACTTTTGCAAAAAGCGGTTTGCCCAAATTTGACTTGTACTAAGAGAAACACAGGGTTCTTTGAGCACGATTTTCTCAGATTTGTTGTTGCGGCCATCCTCCAAATCTCAGCTGCAAAGACCAAATTCGACTTGCTCTTGTTAAAAGTTGAATGGGAATATATTTTCTTGTTGATCATTGGTTAGAATCAATCCAATTTTCTAATAGAAATCATGTTGTAATTATCTTTGTTGTAACTTCTCTCTGATCTCTCTCTATTTAAATGAGAACAGAGATTAGAGAAGGGGATGATTAATTTGGAGAGGGATGATGAATTTAGAGATGGAGACTTAAGGATTCAGAATTATGATTTGAATTAGAGATTTAGAAGTAAGGGTTCATGATAGAATATGAGGAAAAGGAGATTGTTGCATGTTGTAATTCTCAGAGCTTCAGCTGTTGTACTGATTTTACAATTTGATGATTAATACATGATTGGGGAGTTGTTGTTCATTCTGTTCATCTGAAGTAACCCAGCAGCATCCGTTGGCGGCTAAGGGCCCAGCCTCTGGTGGAGTACGCTACTGCTGCTATATATTATCTTTTTGGTTTATGCGTGGTTTGTATTATCAGCTTGAATCGGTAATCTGGTGTGTTTTGTTATCTTATATTGCAGCTCTGTTATATTTCATATATCTTTCTCTACAACAAGAAAGTCGTAATGTGCATTCTGATATTATAACGTATTGCTATTCATTTAAAGTCGTTAATGTAACATCGTTGTTCTCTACATAATGCTATTGCTGTTTAATTGCAGAGTAATCAAGCTGTAACCTTCTTAAGCTGGTATTATTGTATTTGTCTATGGTTTATACTTCATACGATTGCTGTTCAGTTGACATTGTGGTTCCATTATGAATTGTAATTGTTACCCTTTCTAACTAGGATTAATACTTGCGGTATCAGACTCAAATTACTGTTTTTCTTAATATCTCTGTATGCTGTGTGTATTATTTATTTCAGCACCGTAGGCTCTAAGCGCTGTTCTATATTTCATTTTTAATTAATTGCCATTCTATTTCCGTGTGCTGTCTGATTTATTCTTAAAGTAGAGGTTGTTATCTGATTCCTGTAGAACACGATTGTTGCATTTATTCTTGTAGATTAAGGTGTTGTTGCTTGTTGAATTCAGTTTCTGTTACATTTCCTAGCTACTATTCCATTTCCTGTTATTCACATTATCTTTGCTTTGGTGTGAAGAATGATCTGAAACTGTAGTGGGCATTGACATTTGTTGTCTAGTTCCCAGATTGATGATCTGTTCCTTGATTATCTTCAGCTACATCAGTTTACAAGGGGATGAGTTACTGTTACTGTACCCTTGACTGATCATTTGTTGTAGTTTTCTGAATGCATGATTTAAGTCTTAAAGTGATTTGCTGTAAGTAGATCTCATTTTGAGCGTCCATTTACTATTGTATTTTGAGCATTGTACTACATCTTTCATAACATTACTCTTGAGTAAATAGCTGCCTCAGACTGAGTACACTCTTGAAATAAAAAGTTGTCCCTAGGTTGACAATTAATGTGAAGGTAATTAGGAGTTAAAAGACACCTTTTTATCGCTCGACATTTTGGCGCCGTTGCCGGGGAGAGTGTAGCCATTTCTAAAGAGTAGTGTGCATCTAATGGGTGCATGTTAGGAAAGAATTGGGTATTAAAAATTGAAGGTAAGAACCTACATACAGGAGCATGTAAAAGCCCTACTCCCCCACCCACTTTCCAACAAAATTGTTAAAGAACTTAGGGTAAATGTTTGAATTTTTGTGTGAATGACTAGAAAAAAATAGAAAATTTGAAAAATGAATCACATGATTTGACTCAAGTGGTGATGTAAGCACCACCCATTTCACTAACCGATTGACAGGAACATTTGAAGAAGGAGCCTCGAAGAAACACATGAAGAACATCTTCTATTATGGTAAGAAATGGCTTACATTTCTACTTTTGAATTTCCTATCAAAGATCTAGGAGGAGTGACACCAATGTACATAATTCCCCCATCTTTACCAAATTTTCATGGTTTAGCAAATGAAGATCTAGATACATTCTTATTTGAGTTTGAAATACTTTGTAGAGGATATGATTATTACACTAACGATCAAAGGCTGAAAGTGTTTCCTCTTACTCTAAAAGGAGAAGCTCTTCGATGGTTCATGAGCCTAGGTGGGAATTGCATCCAAACATGGGAGGACATGAAGAACATATTCTTGAAAAAGTACCAAGACTATTGCAAGGTTGATGAAGATATTTTCGATATGATACAAGGGGAAGATGAAAGCTTGGAGGACTATGTAGATCGATTTCAATACAACCTTCAAAAATCAAAGCATAAGAATTTGGAAAAAGAGATCTTGAAAACACTCATTCTTAAAGGGATCAAAGATGAATTTTTAGAACTTTTAAATCTGATAGGAAAAGGTGATGTTTTTTAGTTGTCATATGATGATGTTTGTGAATTGTGCATAAGGTATTCAAGAGGAATCTCCAAGGCTGGTAAAATTCTAGAGATGTTTGTTCTTTCTTTTCCAAATATGCTACAAGAATAGGAGACATAAGAGCTGAAATCAATGATTTAGTTGAACATTTTAAAGTTGATTTTATTACCTCTCTAAGTTCAAAATTGGATGCTTTGCAGGTTCATAAAAATCAAGAATTTGATGAAGTGTTTTTCACTCGTGACCGAAAGGAGCATACGATAGATGGTTACTCTTCCTTATCTAGGATGGAAGTATCAGATCAAAGAGGTGAGGAAGCTGCAACAAGGTAAAAACCATGGAAATCATGGCCTACAGGTATGGTTCAAAACACTTTTTCTCCGTTCTCGTACTTGCATAATCAATTATGGAATAGTAATGTGTTAGGGCAGCCATGTCAATTTCAATATAACCACCACCAATCTTGTCTACAAGCTTGGCATGGTTCACCTTATGATTACATGACTACTCTCCCTCATCTTGTAGCACAAGCACATTCTCCATATTCTCCACCAGCTCTTCCACAACATCCTGCTTGCATATCAAATTTATCCACTCAACCAACAACCACATCATCACAATGCTCCATTCCTTACACATTTTCCTGCTCAACTAATTCCACACCCTCGCCACAATAAACCAGTACAACATGCTTACAATGTTGAACCGCCAAATTTACCCACATTTCCCACCCATTCTACCTCACATGCGCCATTAGAGAAAACTTACAATGAGATTCAGAATGTTTCAAATTCAAAAATTGTAGAAGCTATGGAAGAAAATGAGGTTTCTTATAATATGTATCAACAAGCTATTTTAAAAGCTCAAGAACTTCATGATCTGATGGATATGAGAAATCGAGAAAGTAACGGATATATTGAAGATTGGATTCACTCCATCATTTGTTTGCAACATCACTCTATGCTTCAACAATTTTTGATACCATTTTTTCAAGGGAAGTTGGCTTCTCATACCCTAATTTTCATTAATATGCATTTTTCAAATTTGGGTATGTGTATACGCGAAGCCTTATTTCGAAAATGGCTCCATTGGAAGTACTCATATACGTAGTCATATTCATTTTTCAAATCAAAATAGGTTAATGTAGAAAATAAAATAAATAAGGGAATAAATAAATGCATTTTGTTTTTTTATGTAACACTGGTTGTTTTTTGTTGCAACATGCTATGCAAATCAACATTGGTGATAATTTTTTAATTCATTTGTGTATGTAGATGACTTATAATGGAAATAATAGTTCTACAAACACTCATATTAACTTTTATCACCAATTTGAAAAAATGCTTCAATATCATATTTTTTTGGCTTGTGGGCTTGATGGAATTTCTGCAAAAATAGTTGGGACAGTCATGTTTTGAGAGACCAAAAGGGAATATTTTTAAAACCTAATTTTATCCTAAGTATCCCTTGATGTCTACTTTCCAACCCAATTTGAATCACTCAATTTGGATTTGAAACGAAAAAGTTAGAACCACAACATTGACCGGATGTCTAGCGGGCAGCTCAGGAACAGAGTTGGGACAGTTGGTTTTTGGAGGCTTAAATGAATGAATTTTCAAAACATAATTCTATGGTAAATTCCCCTATGAATCTAGTTTACAATTCAATTGGAATCACTCATTGTCGATATCGTATGGGGAAGTTATGATCTAAATACTGACTGTCTATCGTAAATCAACGCTCTTAAAACTCTAACTTTCTAACTGTTCTTTACAATATTTGACCAACCAATTATTCTTATATTTAATTTTTTTTTCTATTGGAAATAAATAAATGAATCTAATTTCATTTCCAATTTGAATCATTCGAATCCGACATCAAACAAAAAAGTTATGCTTGAAATATCAACTGTTGGTCTAAGCCGAGTAATCGAAAATGACTCTATTATGCAGGTTGTTCTAACTAAAATTGAAATATCATATAATTGAATCTTTAAAACAAATTTCTACTGGAGATAAAACCTTGAATTATCTCTCATTTGGCTTTGGAATCACTCAATTTGGACAAACAACAAAGAAGTTGTGATTAAAACACTGCTGGTTAGTATGATTGACCACTGCTCTCCCGCAGGTAACAAATAAATTTTACTTTGTTATTTTCTACGTGGATTTGTCCTACAGAGTAACTACTTGTTAGATTTTTTGCATAATTCTTGGATTAGGGGAGCCCGCGCACCTCTCTTTCTCCATGATTTAATGTTTTATTGCAGGTAAATACTCATTTTTTGCAGGTCTTGGGAAAATAAAGAAAGTCAATTTATGGATGAGTGATTTTGAAAGAAATTTTAAATGAAACAAATGAATTTCATCCAACTCATTACCCAATGGATTGATAATAGAAGAAATGAAGAATTGATTTCTATTTGAAGATTCATGTCTTATCACTGCTGCCAAAACATTTTTCAAAGAGATCATTTTTTTTTACATAATATCATAGCTGTTGTAAATTAATTTATTTATTTACATACTATTTTTTTGTTGTTTCTTTTATAATTTCTCTTATATTTTATGTTTTAGGTGTTGCTTCATTCAAATTGTAACATATCTTCAACATCAATGCCGTGAACAACCAATTTGTTTTTTTGCATGTTTGCATTTTATGATTGTCCATTTTGCTGTTCCTTTTTCACGTTTTGCTGTTCCTTTTCAAAATGAAACAACACGTTTTACTATTCCTTTTCGAATTGGAACAACACTTCTGCACTTTCACGTTTTGCTGTTCCTTTTCAAATGGAACAACACTTCCGCACTTTCACGTTTTGCTGTTCCTTTTCGAATGGAACAACACTTCTGCACTTTCATGTTTTGCTGTTCCATTCACAATGGAACAACACTTCTGCACTTTTACGTTTTGCTGTTCCTTTTCGAATGGAACAAGACTTCTGCACTTTCACGTTTTGCTGTTTTTTTCCGAATGGAACAACACTTCTGCACTTTCACGTTTTGCTGTTCCTTTTCGAATGGGACAACACTTCTGCACTTTCACGTTTTGCTGTTCCTTTTTGAAAGGAACAACACTTCGACACTTTTTTGCTGTTCCTTTTCCAAAGGAATGACACTTGCATTTTTTACTGTTCATTTTCCAAAGGAACGACACTTTTCGTTTTTGCTGTTCCTTTTCCAAAGGAACGACACTTTTCATTTTTACTGTTCCTTTTCCAAAGGAACGACACTTGCATTTTTGTTGTTCCTTTTCCAAAGGAACGACACTTTTGATTTTTGCTGTTCCTTTTCCAAAGGAACGACACTTACGTTTTTGCTGTTCATTTTCTAAAGGAACGACACTTTTAGTTTTTGTTGTTCCTTTTTCTAAAAGAACGGCATTTGCATTTTCACACTTTTTTGTGTGTATTTTTGCTTTTTGGTGTGCATTTCCTTTGTTGTTCCCTACAAGGAACAACACTTTTTTTGAGTGTTTTTGCTGTTCCTTTTTTTCCAAAGGAACGACATTTGCATTTTCACACTTTTTTGTATGTATTTTTGCTTTTTGGTGTGCATTTCCTTTGTTGTTCCTTACAAGGAACAACACTTTTTTTGAGTATTTTTGCTGTTCCTTCAAAGAAGCAACACTTTGGGAGTATTTTCGAGAGCAACGCTTTCTTCCTTTTGTGGGATTATTCATAGTTCCTCTCAACCACATTTTACTGATTATCCTTCATGGCACGAAGTACACTATTTTTATGAGGACGAGAATTATGGATTCTATTGAAGCGAGTTAATATCATTCACGTTATGATCTTTAACAGGACAACTCCTTGATGATAGCTTATTTTCAAACGAGACACAATTATTTGTATACTACTTTACTGCATTGTTTTTTGTTGAACATGATGTTGATTGATCACCTTAATGCCATGCTGGTTCCACCCTTCCTAGTTATAATCTTCTGTGTCTGTAATGAATAAGATTATGGGTATCTTTTTTTTTTTATTGACATGTTCAAATTCTTCCACCATCCCTACTCTTAAGGAGTACCGAGCCTCCCTCTTTTTATCATAAAAATGTGTAATAACAACAAAATTTTGTTCGCTGATGGAGGATAGGGGGTCTCATTATGAGCCAACCTACCATGTTCATAAGGTTGTAACGAAGTGACATTCCCATTATGGCCACCACACCAGGGTTATGATCCATTGGATAGCCAAATTATCCTTGGAACAGGAGGTCTCATCACGAGCCGGCCTGATCACTTTTGCTACATCCCAGTGAATGGCAGTGTGGTTATCAGGTTACCACGCCAGCACACTGATCTCTTCTGTAGAACAACACTGGAACTCTCTAGTTATAAATTGATGATTCTGGCTCATATGGGTTAAAAAGCAACCCCGCCGAGGCTATGGACGCCTGCTGGCAGCATAGGCTCTGCTTATGGTATTGAAGTTATATCTTATAATCAATTATTACTATAATACCCTTTTTCTTATTTTTTCTTTTTATCGAAGAAGTTATTTCCTTAATTTGTTTTCCTATTTTGAACCTTTATGCATGTGAAATTGTTTTATGATAAATCGCATCATTTTCAGCTAGCATACTATCAGTAAAGCATCTTTTTGGCATATTGTTGTTCTTTTTCTTTTTTTGCATAACTTATCATCAATCCAAAGTGTCCTATCTTTTATTCATAACTATCTTTACATACTCTGTTCTCATTATAACCATAACTCTCGCCGTCCTATCATTGATATGTGTACTTCGCTTCATTTACTGCTATACTATTCAATCCCTTACCTTGCTGTCAGCACAACACCTTTCATATGCTTTATGGTCATGGAATCCCTTTTCGAATTGGAGGGGGGAATGTATGCATTATGGGATAGCATGCGATATGATTACTGCACTCTGCCATAACTTGTTGATTTGACAACATATCAGTATTGCATGTATACAAAATTTTTTCTGCTTGAAATTTTTGCATGCATCTTATCTGTTGCTATTCAAAACTAACACTATGGATTCAAGAACATTTTATGTAAAATAGTGATTTGTTTACAGGACAACAACAAGTATGGGGGAAACTCTATTTGCAGCATGACCACACTATTGCAACTAATGACAGAGGCTCGAGCAACTTGTGAAGGTGAACAATTCTGCACACATGATGTGCTTGCCTAGATTCCACCTTTTGCATCACTTTCAGCACCAACTTTGCATACATCAACTTCAACAACTGGTAGTATATATGTCATTCCACATTTTTCTTTTTGGAGGTAAAACTTGAGATAAAATAGCACAATTTTCAGATTTATTACGAATTTAGGAGAATTTAATGAAAATCCATTGAACATTATTTATTATCCTTCATTCCCTATCTTTACCACTTCCCCTTTTTCAGCGGCATATCATCTTTTAGTTTGGGGGAGTGTTGCTTTCATTCATTTCTTTCTTATGACCATGTCATTCATATTCTTTATCATCCATTGTTATTCTTATTCATTCTCAACACCTCCATTATTCCATGTTGTTTTACACCAAGCATAAACTTCAACAGATAGTAGCGGCCACGTCTATTTGTTTTCTAGCATCGCATGAGGGTATGCTAATTTTTCGGAGAGGGGGAGGAATTGCTACGCATGATGGATGTTTTATATTTTCTTTCTAATTTAAGGCATACAATTTCAGTGCAGAAATTGATTTCCATAATACTTTTAAAACTATGAACTCAATTCTTGTGATTTCCGGAAAACACAGAGGTATCATTAAAATACACAAACCCAAATCATTTCAAGTTAAATTGGTTCATAAAATTTCAGAAATCATACACTCTCACCTACAACCATTTTGTTTATATCCCATGATCCGTGCATCAAAACGATCTGATTTTTAGATCATAGAAGCATTAATATAGTCGAAATCTACTTGCACAATTTCAACAAAATCTGGTTTGTAGTTTTTGGGAAAATGGTTAATGAAGGTCGTTGTCACTTATATGATATTTTGTTGCAACTTCATTGTTATGACTTAATCAAAATTGCTAAAATTGAATATTCATTAATTAAGGAAGGATTCATTTGTTCTATCCATTTCATGCGCCGAGATGAACAAATTTTTTATTGCTTGGTTAACACATGGGTTTTGTCTTTGGTTTGCATGAGGACATGCAATATATTTAGTTTTTTGTTGCATGAAGACATGCAATATATTCAGTGTGGGGGTATGTTGGGCCATGAATACGACCACTTTGTAACACTTATTTCATCCATTTTTACTCTTCTCTATTATATCATTTGTTATAATTTATCATTTAAATCCATTTTATAAATGATTTATGCTCTTATGGATGAATATTATTTATCTTCCTTTACTTCTAATAATTGATGATTATGCATGATTTTATCCATGATAGTTTTAATAAATTGGTTGTAACATTATTCACCATTTTTTAACCTCCAAGGTAATTTCCAGATTGAAGATTCGTCATTAAAAGTGCCAACTCAGAAATTCGCTGGAATAAGGAGTGACAATTTGCGGTTGAGATTCTGAGCAAATGAAGACAAATCTGGAAAATATGGAACATGGGTTTTGTCCAGAACGGACCCAGTTAACTTTTCCAAAGAGTGGTTTGCCCAAATTCGACTTGTACTGAGAGAAAAACAGGGTTCTTTGAGCACAATTTTCTCAGATTTGTTGTTGTGGCCGTCCTCCAAATCTCAGTTGCAAAGACCAAATTCGCCTTGCTCTTGTTAAAATTTGAATGAGAATATATTTTCTTGTTGATCATTGGTTAGAATCAATCCAATTTTGTAATAGAAATCATGTTGTAATTATCTTTGTTGTAACTTCTCTCTGATCTCTCTCTATTTAAATGAGAACAGAGATTACAGAAGGGGATGATTAATTTGGAGAGGGATGATGAATTTAGAGATGGAGACTTAAGGATTCAGAATTATGATTTGAATTAGAGATTTAGAAGTAAGGGTTCATGATAGAATAGGAGGAAAAGGAGATTGTTGCATGTTGTAATTCTCAGAGCTTCAGGTGTTGTACTGATTTTACAATTTGATGATTAATACATGATTGGGGAGTTGTTGTTCATTCTGTTCATTTGAAGTAACCCAGCAGCATTCGATGGCGGCTGAGGGCCCAACCTCTTGGAGTACGCTGCTGCTGCTATATATTATCTTTTTGGTTTATGCGTGGTTTGTATTATCAGCTTGAATCGGTAATCTAGTGTGTTTTGTTATCTTATATTGCAGCTCTGTTATATTTCATATATCGTTCTCTACAACAAGAAAGTCGTAATGTGAATTCTGATCTTATAACGTATTATTATTCCTTTAAATTCGTTAATGTAACATTGCTGTTCTCTACATAATGCTATTGCTGTTTAATTGCAGAGTAATCAAGCTGTAACCTTCTTAAGCTAGTATTACTGTATTTGTCTATGGTTTATACTTCATACGATTGCTGTTCAGTTGACATTGTGGTTCCATTATGAATTGTAATTGTTACCCTTTCTAACTAGGATTAATACTTGCGGTATCAGACTCAAATTATTGTTTTTCTTAATATCTCTGTATGCTGTGCGTATTATTTATTTCAGCACCGTAGGCTCTAAGCGCTATTCTATATTTCATTTCTAATTAATTGCCATTCTATTTCCGTGTGTTGTCTGATTTATTCTTAAAGTAGAGGTTGTTATCTGATTCCTGTAGAACACGATTGTTGCATTTATTCTTGTAGATTAAGGTGTTGTTGCTTGTTGAATTCAGTTGCTGTTACATTTCCTAGTTGCTGTTCCATTTCCTGTTATTCGCATTATCTTTGCTTTGGTGTGAAAAACGATCTGAAACTGTAGTGGGCATTGATATTTGTTGTCTAGTTCCTAGATTGATGATCTGTTCCTTGATTATCTTCAGCTACATCAATTTACAAGGGGATGAGTTACTGTTACTGTACCCTTGACTGATCATTTGCTGTAGTTTTCTGAATGCATGATTTAAGTCTTAAAGTGATTTGCTGTAAGTAGATCTCATTTTGAGCATCCATTTTCTCTTGTATTTTTAGCATTGTACTACATCTTTCATAACATTATTCTTGAGTAAATAGTTGCCTCAAACTGAGTACACTGTTGAAATAAAAAGTTGTCCCTGGGTTGACAATTAATGTGAAGGTAATTAGGAGTTAAAAGACACCTTTTTATCACTTGACATTTTGGCGCCGTTTCTGGGGAGAGTGTAGCCATTTCTAAAGAGTAGTGTGCATCTAATGGGTGCATGTTAGGAAAGAATTGGGTATTAAACATTGAAGGTAAGAACCTGCATACAGGAGCATGTAAAAGCCCTACTCCCCCACCCGCTTTCCAACAGAATTGTTAAAGAACTTAGGGTAAATGTTTGAATTTTTGTGTGAATGACTAGAAAAAAATAGAAATTTTGAAGAATGAATCACATGATTTCACTCAAGTGGTGATGTAAGCACCACCAATTTCACTAACCGATTGACAGGAACATTTGAAGAAGGAGCCTCGAAGAAATACATGAAGAACATCTTCTATTATGGTAAGAAATGGCTCACATTTCTACTTTTGAATTTCCTATCAAAGATCTAGGAGGAGTGACACCAATGCACATAATTCCCCCATCTTTACCAAATTTTCATGGTTTAGCAAGTGAAGATCCAGATAGATTCTTATTTGAGTTTGAAATACTTTGTAGAGGATATGATTATTACACTAACGATCAAAGGCTGAAAGTGTTTCCTCTTACTCTAAAAGGAGCAGCTCTTCGATGGTTCATGAGCCTAGGTGGGAATTGCATCCAAACATGGGAGGACATGAAGAACATATTCTTGAAAAAGTACCAAGACTATTGCAAGGCTGATGAAGATATTTTCGATATAATACAAGGGGAAGATGAAAGCTTGGAGGACTATGTAGATCGATTTCAATACAACCTTCAAAAATCAAAGCAGAAGCATTTGGAAAAAGAGATCTTGAAAACACTAATTCTTAAAGGGATCAAAGATGAATTTTTAGAACTTTTAAATATGATAGGAAAAGGTGATGTTTTTCAGTTGTCATATGATGATGTTTGTGAATTGTGCATAAGGTATTCAAGAGGAATATCTAAGGCTGGTAAGAATTCTAGAGATGTTTGTTCTCTCTTTTCCAAATATGCTACAAGAATAGGAGACATAAGAGCTGAAATCAATGATTTAGTTGAACATTTTAAAGTTGATTTTATTACCTCTCTAAGTTCAAAATTGGATGCTTTGCAGGTTCATAAAAATCAAGAATTTGATGAAGTGTTTTTCACTCATGACGGAAAGGAGCATACAATAGATGGTTACTCTTCTTATCTAGGATGGAAGTATCATATCAAAGAGGTGAGGAAGCTGCAACAAGGTCAAAACCACGGAAATCATGGCCTACAGGTATGGTTCAAAACACTTTTTCTCCATTCTCGTACTTGCATAATCCATTATGGAATAGTAATGTGTTAGGGCAGCCATGTCAATTTCAATATAACCACCACCAATCTTATCTACAAGCTTGGCATGGTTGACCTTATGATTACATGACGACTCTCCCTCATCTTTTAGCACAAGAACATTCTCCATATTCTCCACCAGCTCTTCCACAACATCTTGCTTGCATATCAAATTTATCCACTCAACCCAACCAACCACATCACAATGCTCCATTCCTTACACATTTTCCTGCTCAACTAATTCCACACCCTCGCCACAATAAACCAGTAAAACATGCTTACAGTGTTGAACTTCCAAATTTACCCACCTTTCCCACCCATTCTATCTCACATGTGCCATTAGAGAAAACTTACAATGAGATTCAGAATGTTTCAAATTCAAAAATTGTAGAAGCTATGGAAGAAAATGAGGTTTCTTATAATATGTATCAACAAGCTATTTTAAAAGCTCAAGAACTTCATGATATGATGGATATGAGAAATCAAGAAAGTAACGGATACATTGAAGATTGGTTTCACTCCATCATTTGCTTGCAACATCACTCTATGCTTCAACAATTTTTGATACCATTTTTTCAAGGGAAGTTGGCTTCTCATACCCTAATTTTCATTAATATGCATTTTTCAAATATGGGTATGTGTATACGTGAAGCTCTATTTCGAATATGGCTCCACTGGAAGTACTCATATACGTAGTCATATTCATTTTTCAAATCAAAATAGCTTAGTGTAGAAAATAAAATAAATAAGGGAATAAATAAATGCATTTTTTATTATTATGTAAAACTAGTTGTTTTTTGTTGCAACATGCTATGCAAATCAACATTGGTGATAGTTTTTTAATTCATTTGTGTATGTAGATGAATTATAATGGAAATAATAGTTTTACAAACACTCATATTCACTTTTATCACCAATTTGAAAATATGCTTCAATATCATATATTTTTTTTGGCTTGTGGGCTTGATGGAATTTCTACAAAAACAGTCGGGACAGTATGTTTTGAGGGACCAAAAGGGAATTTTTTAAAAATTGTTTATATTCTAAGTAGCCCTTGATGTCTACTTTCCAACCCAATTTGAATCACTCAATTCAGATTTGAAACGAAAAGGTTAAAACCAAAACATTAACAGGGTGTCTAGCGGGCAGCTCAGGAACAGAGTTGGGACAATCGTTTTTTGGAGGTCTAAATGACCATACTTTTAAAACCTGTTTCTGTGGTATATTCCCCTATGAATCTAGTTTACAAAGAAATTTTAATTACTCATTTTCGATATCATATGGGGAAGTTATGATCAAAATACTGACTGTCTAATGTAAATCAACACTCTTAAAACTCAGTCTTTCCGGTTGTTCTTTACAGTATTTGACCTATCAATTCTTCTTGTCTTCAAAACCTGTTTATATTGGAGATAAATAAATGAATCTATTTTAATTTCCAATTTGATTCATTTGAATCTGACATCAAACGAAAAAGTAAGCTTGAAATATCAACTGTTGGTCTAAGTTGGGTAATCGAAGATGACTCTATTATGCAGGGTGTTCTCACTAAAATTGACATATCATATCATTGAATTTTTAAAACCTGTTTCTATTGGAAATAAACCTTTGAATTAGCTCTCATCTTGCTTTGGAATCACTCAATTTCGACAAAAAAAAAAAGAATTTGTGATTAAAACACTGCAGGTTAGCATGATTGGCCACTTCTCTCCCGCAGGTAACAAATAAATTTTACTTTGTTATTTTCTCCATGGATTTGTTCTACATAGTAACTACTTGTTAGTTTTTTTCATAATTCTTGGATTAGGGAAGCCCGTGCACCTCTCTTTCTCCATGATTTAATGTTTTATTGCAGGTAGATACTCATTTTTTGCAGGTCTTGGGAAAATAAAGAAGGTCAATTTATGGACGAGTAATTTTTGAAAGAAACTTTAATGAAACAAATGAATTTCATCCAACTCATTACCCAACGGATTCATAATAGAAGAAATGAAGAATTGATTTCCATTTTAAGATTTCATGTCTTATCACTGCTGCCAAAACATTTTTCAAAGAGATCATTTTTTAAACATAATATCATAGCTGTTGTAACTTAATTTACTTATTTACATACTGTTTTTAAATAAAATGTTGTTTCTTTTCTAGTTTCTCTTATATTTTGTGTTTCAAGTATTGTTTCATTCAAACTGCAACCCATCATCAACATTAATACAATGAACAACTAATTCATTCTTTGTGTGCTTGCATTTTATGCTTGTGCATTTTGCCGTTCCTTTTTTGAAGGAACAACATTTGTGTGCACTTTTGTTGTTTATGCTGTTCCTTTTCTAAAGAGACAACATTTTCGTTTTTTTGTTCTTTTTTAAAAAGAACAACACCTTTTGTGTCAATCGTTCTTTTTTCACCGTTCATTTTGTTGTTCCTTTTCCACGATTCATTTTGTTGTTCTTTTTTCACGGTTCATTTTTTTGTTCTTTTTTCACGGTTCATTTTGCTGTTCCTTTTCCAAAGGAACGACACTTTTCATTTTTGCTGTTCATTTTCCAAAGGAACGACACTTGCGTTTTTGCTGTTCCTTTTCCAAAGGAACGAAACTTGTCATTTTTGCTGTTCCTTTTCCAAAGGAACGACACTTGCGTTTTTGCTGTTCCTTTTCCAAAGGAACGACACTTGAGTTTTTGCTGTTCCTTTTCCAAATGAACGACACTTTTGATTTTTGCTGTTCCTTTTCCAAAGGAACGACACTTGCGTTTTTGCTGTCCCTTTTCCAAAGGAACGACACTTTTCATTTTTGCTGTTCATTTTCCAAATGAACGACACTTTTCATTTTTGTTGTTCCTTGTCCAAAGAAACGGCACTTGCGTTTTTTTTGTTCCTTTTCTAAAGGAACGACACTTTTAGTTTCTGCTGTTCATTTTTCCAAATGAACGGCATTTGCGTTTTCACAATTTTTTGTGTGCATTTTTTCTTTTTGATGTGCATTTCCTTTGTTGTTCCCTACAAAGAACAATACTTTTTTTGAGTGTTTTTGTTGTTACTTCAAAGAAGCAACACTTTGGGATTATTTTCGAGAGCAACCCGTCCTTTCTCTTGTGGGATTATTCCTATTTCATCTTAATCACATTTTACTGATTCCCTTTCATGGCATGAAGTACACTATTTTTATGAGGACAAGAATTATGGATTTTATTGAAGCGAGTTAATATCATTCATGTTATGATCTTTAATAGGACAACTCCTTGATGATAGCTTATTTTCAAAAGGGACACAATTATTTATATACTACTTTACTGCATTGTTTTTTGTTGAACATGATATTGATTGATCATCTTAATACCATGTTGGTTCCACCTTTCATGGTTATAATCTTCTATGTCTGTAATAAATGAGATTATGAGTATATTTTTTCTATTGACATGTTCAACTTCTTCCACCATCCCTACTCTTAAGGAGTATTGAGCCTCCCTCTTTTTATCATCAAAATGTGTAATAACAAGAAAATCTTGTTCGCAGATGGAGGATAGGGGGTCTCATTACGAACCAGCCTACCATGTTCATAAGTCTGTAAAAAAGTGACATTCCCATTATGGCCACCACACCAGGGTTATGATCCACTGGATAGCCAAATTATCCTTGGAACAAGAGGTCTCATCACGAGTTGACCTGATCACTTTTGTTACGTCCTAGTGAATGGCAGTGTGGTTATCTGGTTACCACGTCAACACACTGATCTCTTCTGTAGAACAACACTGGAATTCTCCATTTATAAATTGAGGATCCTGGCTCATATGGGTTAAAAAGCAACCCTGCCGAGGCTATGGATGCCTGCTGGCAACAGAGGCTCTGCTTATGGTATTGAAGTTATATCTTATCGTCAATTATTACTATAATACCCTTTTCTTATTCTTTCTTTTTATCAGAGAAGTTATTTCCTTAATTTTTTCCCTGTTTTGAACCTTTATGCATGAGAAATTGTTTTATGATCAATCGCATCATTTTCAGCTAGAATACTATCTGTAAAGCATCTTTTTGGCATATTGTTGTTCTTTTTCTTTTTCGCATAACTTATCATCAATCCAAAGCGTTCTATCTCTTATTCATAACTATCTTTACACACTTTGCTCTCATTATAACCATAACTCTCATTGTCCTATCATTGATATGTGTACTCTGCTTCACTTACTGTTGTATTGTTCGTTCCCTTGCCTTGCCGTTAGCATAACACCTTTCATAGGCTTTATGGTCATGGAATCCATTTTTCAATTGGAGGGGGGGAAATGCATTATGGGATTGCATTCGATATGATTACTACACTCTGCGATAACTTGTTGATTTGACAACATATTAGTATTGCATGTATACAAAAGTTTTTCTGATTGAAATTTTTGCATGCATCTTATCTGTTGCTATTCAAAACTAACACTATGGATTCAAGAACATTGTATGCAAAATAGTGATTTGTTTATAGGAGAACAACAAGTATGGGGGGAATTCTATTAGCAGCATGACCACACTATTGCAACTAACAGAAGAGGCTCGCGAACGTGAACAATTCTTCAAATATGATGTGCTTGCCTGGATTCCACCTTTTGCATCACTTTCAACACCAACTCTGCTTACATCAACTTCAACAAATGCCAGTCCATATATGTCATTCCACATTTTTATTTTTGGAGATAAAACTTGAGGTAAAATAGCATAATTTTCTGATTTATTACAAATTTAGGAGAATTTCATTAAATTCATTTTAAGCATCATTTATCATCTTTCATTCCACATCTTTACCACTTCCCATTTTTTTCAGCGGCATATCATATTGGGGGAGTGCTGCTTTCATTCATTTCTTTCTTATAACCATGTCATTCATAGTCTTTATCATCCATTGCTATTCTTATTCATTCTCAACACCTCCCTTATTCCATGTTGTTTTACACCAAGTATAGCATTCAACAGATGGTAGCAACTACCTCTATTTGTTTTCTAGCATCACATGAGGGCATGCTAACTTTTCAGAGGGGGAGGAATCGTTATGCATGATGAATGTTTTCCATTTTTTTCTCATTTAAGGCATACAATTTCATTTTTATACAGTGCAGAAATTGATTTCTATAGTATTTTTAAAACTATGAACTCAATTCTTGTGATCTCTGGAAAACACAGACATATTATTAAAATACACATACCCAGATAATTTCAAGATAAATTGGTTCATAAAATTTCAGAAATCATGCACTCTCACCTACAGCCATTTTGTTTATATCTCATGATCCATGCATCAAAATGCTCTGATTTTTGGATCATAGAGACATTCATATATTACAAATTTACTTGCAACGTTTCAACAAAAGCTGGTTTGTAGTTTTTTGGAAAATGGTTAATAAAGGTTGCTGTCACTTATATCATATTTTGCTGCAACTTCATTGTTATGCCTTCATCAAGATTGCTAAAATTGAATATTCATTAATTAAAGAAAAATTCATTTTTTCTATCCATTTCATGAGCTAGGATGAACAAAATTTTTATTGCTTGGTTAACACATGGGTTTTGTCTTTGGGTTGCATGAGGACATGCAACATATTCAGTTTTTGTTGCATGAGGACATGCAATATATTCGGTGTGGGGGTGTGTTGGGCCGTGAATATGAGCACCTTTTTAACACTTATTTCATCCATTTTTACTTTTCTTTATCATGTTATTAATCACGGTTTGTCATATAATTCTATTTTACAATGATTTATGCTCTTATGTAAAAATATTACTTATTCTCCTTTATTTCTAATAAATTGATGATTATGAATGATTTTATCAATGATAGTTTCAATAAATTAGTTGTAACATTATTCACCATTTTTAACCTCCAAGATAATTTCTAGATTGAAGATTTGACCATTAAAAGTGCCAACTCAGAAATTCGTCGGAATAAGAAGTGACAGTTTTGCGATTGATATTATGGGCAAATCAAGAAGAATTTGGAAAATCTGGAACATGGGTTTTCTCCAGAATGGACCCAATTAACTTTAGGAAAGAACGGTTTGTCCACATTCAGCTTGTATCGAGATAAATTTAGGGTTCTTTGAGCACAATTTCTCAGATTTGTTGTTGCGGCCGTCCTCCAAATTTCAGCTGCAAAGCCAAATTCGCCTTGCTCTTGTTGAAAAATGGATGGAAATATATTTTCTTGTTGATCAATTGGTTGGAATCAATCCAATTTTGTATTAGAAATCATGTTGTAATTATCTCTATTGTAACTTCTCTCTGATCTCTCTTTATTTAAATGAAAACATAGATTACAAAGGAGGATGGAAAAATGGTGGAGAATTGAGGATGAATTAGAGATTCAGAATTGAAGATGGTAGAGAGAATGGATAATGGCTGAGATATCGAGAGGTTTCTTTTTGTAATCCACTGTAACTCTACTTTGATATTTTAATATAAATCTGGTTGTCATTCCATCGTTGATCCTGAAGTAACCCAGCAACATCCGTTGGCGGCTAAGGGCCCAGCCTCTGGTGGAGTACGTTGTTGCTGCTATATATTATATTTGTAGTTCATGCGTGGTTTTTCTTATCATCTTTATTTGGTAATCTAGTAAGTTCTATTATTTTACATCATGGTTCTGTTATATATGATTTATGTTTAATTGATTAATATCGTTCTCTATGACAGGAATGTCGTATTAATTCATCTTGACTTGGTAACGCATTGCTATTTTTTTAATCATTGATATAACATTGCTGATCCTTACAGAATGTTATTGTTGTTCAATTATAGCATAACTATGTTGTAACACTTATTAATTGGTATATCTGAATTCATCTTAGAGATTATATTTCCTTGCGATTGTTGAATCTATTGACGTTGTTGTTCCATTACAAAATACAGTCGTATTCTTTATAACTAAGACTGATAATTGGATTACCAGATTAGATTACTATTAAGGTGTGTCGTGTGTTAAGTTATTATGCATTTGTATTTGGCTTTCAAGCGTTGTTCCATATTCTATCATTAATCAGTGTTGTTCTATTTACCGTGTGTTATTCGATTTATCTTTAAAGATAGGGGATTTCCATTTGATTTCTATAGAACATGATTGTTGCATTTATTCTTGTAGACTAAGGTGTTATTTCTTATTGAATTCAGTTGTTGTTACATTTCCTAGTTGTTGGTCCATTTCCTGTTATTCGCATTATCTTTTCTTTGGTGTGAAGAACGATCTGAAACTATAGTGGGCATTGACATTTGTTGTCTAGTTCCCAGATTGATGATCTATTCCTTGATTATCTTCAGCTACATCAGTTTACAAAGGGATGAGTTACTGTTACTGTACCCTTAACTGATCATTGTTGTAGTTTTCTAAATGCTTGATTTAAGTCTTAAAGTGCTTTGCTGTAAGTAGATCTCATTTTGAGCATCCATTTACTCTTGTATTTTAAGCATTGTACTACATCTTTCATAACATTACTCTTGAGTAAATAGCCGCCTCAGACTGAGTACACTCTTGAAATAAAAAGTTGTCCCTGGGTTGATAATTATTGTGAAGGTAATTAGGAGTTAAAAAGACACATTTTTATCGCTCGACAGATCACAACTCAGTCATTCTTAGCAGTATTCCTATGTGGTCCGAATCGCCTTATGTGCAGAGGGGATACGTTGTTGTAAGTGTCGCGTTGTGACATTCTATTGAATCTGTTCCCACATATCGTTCTTTGATCTCCTGATCGTGCCTAGAGTGTGTTGTCAACGTGGGGCCTGTAGCTACCCGGCTTCCTCTGAGCTCCCTTCCATCACTTACTCCAAACCCATCTAATCTGTGGTATTTGCATTTGTGTCATTGGACGGCCGCGATGTGTGCTGCCCCTTGAGTCCCTGCTGACCCTGGCTACTGGCGACCAGAGTCACTTCAAGCTACTTCCCTTAGTTTGTTTGGCCACTTGTGCCTGCACCTGTCTGCGACCTCCACATTTTTTTATTTGCTTTGTTACAACTGCCCCTTTTTCTAAAGTCGTTCGGGGTGCTACTGTAGATATTATTGGCACACCTAGTTTCGATTTCACCAAGGCAACCAGTTCTTCAGCTTCTGTCGTGACCATCCTGTTGCAATTTAAGGTGGTTACTTCATGCAATCAGTTCTACCATCATTCAACCTCTTCATCCAAATCCGATGTGGAAGAGTTATCGCGGTCCCATGAGAGCCAACCGTTCACTGTTGGATTCACCCTGTCTCGATCTCATGCTATGAGCTCATAGATATAATCTAGTTCCTGATCACTGTCGTCATTGCACACAGGTTCAATATAACGTGCTCCTTCAGCTGGATCCAATGGAATCACTACTCGAAGAGAATTCTTTTCAAAGATCATTTTTAGTTTCTTGAGGTTGATGATTTTGTTCATGTCTGTTGCCCAATCTATCCCTAGAAATGTCGGATATGGGTTATTTTCAAACACGATTTCAATGACTTCAAAATCGGTTTGTGTGCTGGTGTCATCGATGTCCATGGTAACCCCTTGCAACCTTCCCATAGGTAAAATATTTTGCTGGTTTCCCATCCGTAATTGGATCGGGGACCATTGCAACGTAGGCCTACCCATGCATTCCCAAGTCTGTTTTTCTGTGATCTCCTCAAGCATTGTGTATTCTTTGTTTTCTTTTCCCTGTGTTCGCTTATATGGGCCTAACCTAGGTTCAGAAGAGTTATTTAGCCAAACAAATCTTGCAGCTACCAGCCCTTTCGACAACAGCCCGTGGAGCACAGACTAAGGTCTCACTCGAGGTAGCAAGGGAGGGTGCTGGAACCAGATTTCCGCACTCTAGGGATGTCTTGGTGTGGTCTAGAGGTTTCGCACACTGCTTTACAGCTCCATGCTGCTTGGTATTCGCACAGATACAACTTGATTATATATTTCTTATTAGTGCGCTATTTTATTGGAGGATGTGGTTACAAATTAACAGGGTCTTTAAGAAAACATTTAACCAACACAACTAATTTGTGCATTAAAATGAACCCAGATTTACATTCATTCAAACCATAAGCAGATTAAATTAAACAGATATTATGACAGCTCAGAAGAAAAGTAGAATTTTAGAAGAAACTTATCTTTATTTCCACTTTATCCTTAATACATCCAGATCTGCCCTGCGCACTCAGCTACAGGGGTTCGCGCACACAACTGCAGACTTTCCGAGCCTATGCACACACAGTTGTAGAGCCTCTACGTACTACCCCAACCCTCGACTCGAACTTACAGACACTTTCAAACTATCTTCTTCAAAAACCCATTACATCTCATATTCCAGAATGATTATCCAAACTTTGCTCTCTCTACCCATAGAGCCTCGCTCTATTTATACCCTTCCTTGGCCCGCGATCCTTGTGCGGGCCGACTCTATTTACATTTCTTTACATTATTTTTTGGCGAACTACCCTTTGACTCAACCTATTATAATTCAAGCTCTGTGCTTTCAGCAGAGTCTTTACCATAATTTTGCCCACAATGTTTGGCTTCGCGCCCCCTAACCATTGTGTGGGGCTTCCGCTATGCAACATTCCCCCAACACAATCATCGTGACTCATCCTGAGTCACTTAGCTGATGCATCTATCTTCTCACGGAGGTCGGTTAACAACTTCTGCATAGCGCGTGTTTCCTCAACAAATTCTGCAGAAATTCGTTGTACCTATTCTACCCGAGTCACTAATGCATCCGTGTCAGTTGGATTTGTCTGCACGGAATCGCATACTGCCTGCATCTGTGCTAACTTACTCTCAGTCGTGGTAGAGATGGCAAACGCTTCATCTAGCCAAGGCTGAATGCATTCTTTAAGCTCTGCCCCTTGTTGTCGTGCAATGTCCATTTGTGCTTTGAGAACCTGGGCCTCCCACATTTTGGCCAACCACTGTGTGAGAGCGACCATTTATGCACCTCCGCGAGCTGTGTCATAGGCCTGTTGCAGTGCGCGCGCCTCACCTTCTACACACTGTATGGTGGGGTCCTCTTGGAGAGGTAAGTATACCAATAGAATGATTTAAGAGCCTCGAATATTCACGTACAGTGCACCTCATTGTTCCATGCCTGCTTGAATTTCTGCATGGAGTTGTTCACGATCTGCTAATGGTTGCTGCGCCTGGAGTCTGAGCTCTGCTATTTGTTTAGTAGGCTCCCCCTGTGCTTTTGTGGCTACCTCTTGGGCCGTGTGGGCTCCTGCAGCCAAGTGCTAAACCTTGGTAACAGTTGGAAGGTCCACGGGGATAGCTAATGCCAGAACCATGTTGCATGCTTTTGTCACGGCTTGTTCGACGTCCTGATAATGTTCGACCAAGGTAGCGTGCTAAATATTTACCTACTCTAACTCAACATTTTGCTCCATTAAAGTGTGAAGGGTGCAACTTTCCCTAGTCTGGAGTTCATTAGTGAGTTTGTCCTATAGTTGGTAGAGTAACCCACCGGGTAGGGCAGCCAAATCTAACTCCCAACTTCGGTCGTCACTGGCGCCTTTGACCAAGATAGCATCGGTTGGCAACGGTACAATGTTCAGCATGGGCGCGCGAACCATCTGCTCAGCTGTGGTTATATTGTCAATGAGGTGGAACCTGCCTAGAGAGCACGCCTGTATCACCTCCAATTGCATCCTGATCTCCCCCAACACAATTGTTTGCTCTGTAATTAGAGTGTGCAAGGCAGTGTTAATGGTAGGACTCACTGTGAATTCTTTCTCCAAAGCCTTCGTTATTTTGGACTTTTTCTGGGCAGTTGGTGAGTCCTATGTGCACGACCGCTTGACCTGGTCCGTGTGGTCCTGCGTCTCTATTTCCTGGTCTGACTCCAATACTTATTCTGTTGTGATCTCTTCTGCTGGCAGGTTCTTGGACGCCTCTTGCTGCGAGGCCATCTGTTATTCCTGACGTGCCTTTTCTGCTAGGTGCATGAGCCATTGTTGTCCGTCCTTCTTCTGTTGCTGTGTGGCGAGTTGGTCGAGGACGGCTTTATCTGGGGCGCGCCATTCGAGTGGCCATGCTACCAAAATTGCATAAATTGGCTCATCTATTGCCATGAATGAGAGTGTGACCCAGGATTGTTCCAGATCCTTCCGCACTTGGATGTACAAGTGATGCATGTCGGCTTTAAACTCATCTGTGCTCTGGAAATTATTATAGATTGTGGGAGACATTCGTGATCATCAAGCAATCCTTGTTCTTATCTTTCCTTCCATAGAGGTCCAAAATGCTCGAATTGCAGAAACCCTTTCCGAATCCCTTGTACCGCATAGTGCCATATACCGCACTGCCTTAGGGAGGTCATCTGTAATACTAGGGAACTGGCTATCCTGCGGTAGTTCGCCTATAACCAAGAGGATTGACAAAGGCAACCATGCATAGTGAAATGTCTTACCTTTGTCTTGTGCTTCTTGACAGTTGGTCTGGAACTCGTTGCATAAGAACTATTCCCAATTGAGCTGAACCCCTTCCGCACACTGTCCAGCCAGCGCAACAACAGAAGTAGGTACTTCGTCTATGCGACACTTCCTCCTGAGTTTAAAAGACACCTTTTTATCGCTCGACATTTTGGCGCCATTGCCGAGGAGAGTGTAGCCATTTTTAAAAGAGTAGTGTGCATCCGATGAGTGCCTATTAGGAAATAATTGGGTATTAAAAACAGAAGGTAAGAACCTACCATGTAAAATTCCTACTCCCCCGCCCGCTTTTCAACAGAACTGTTAAAGAACTTATAGTAGAAATAGATGTTTGAATTTCACTAATCGATTGACAGGAACATTTGAAGAAGGAGCCTCGAAGAAACACATGAAGAAAATCTTATATTATGGTAAGAAATGGCTCATGTTTCTACTTTTGAATTTCCTATCAAAGATTTAGGAGGAGTGACACAAATGCACATAATTCCCCCATATTTACCAAATTTTCATGGTTTAGCAAATGAAGATCTAGATACATTCTTATTTGAGTTCGAAATACTTTGTACAGGATTTGCTTATTGTACTAATGATCAAATATTGAAAGTGTTTCCTCTTACTCTAAAAGGAGCAGCTCTCCGATGGTTCATGAGCCTAGGTGGGAATTGCATCCAATCATGGGAGGACCTGAAGAACATATTCTTGAAGAAGTACCAAGACTATTGCAAATCCAATGAAGATATTTTCGGCATGCTACAAGGGGAAGATGAAAGTTTGGAGGACTATGTAGATCGATTTCAATACAACCTTCAAAAATCAAAATATAAGCACTTGGGAAAAGAGATCTTAAAAACACTCCTTCTTAAAGGAATCAAAGATAAATTTTTAGAACTCTTAAATCTGATAGGAAAAGGTGATGTTTTTCAGTTATCATATGATGATGTTTGTGAATTGTGCATAAGGTATTCGAGAGGAATATTCAAGGCTGGTAAGAGTTCTAGAGATGTTTGTTCCTTCTTTTCTAAATATGCTACAAGAATAGGAGACATAAGAGCTGAAATCAATGCTTTATTTGAAAATTTTATATCTCTCTAAATGAAAAATTGGATGTTTTGCAGGTTCATAAAAATGAAGAATTTGATGAAGTGTCTTACCCTCATGACCGAAAGGAGAATCCCATAGATACTCACTCTTCCTTATCTAGGATGGAAGTGGCATATCAAAGAGATGGGAAATCTACAATAAGGCCTACAGGTATGGTTCAAAACACTTTTTCTCCATTCTCGTACATGCATAATCCATTATGGAATAGTAATGTGTTAGGGTAACCATGTCAATTTCAATATAACCACCACCAATCTTATCTACAAGCTTGGCATGGTTCACCTTATGATTACATGACTACTCTCCCTCATCTTGTAGCACAAACACATTCTCCATATTCTTCACCAGCTCTTCCAAAACACCTTGCTTGCCCATCAAAACCATTCACACAACCCAATCAACCACACCATCAAAATGCTCTATTCCTTACACATTTTTTCTGCTCAACTAATTCCACACCCTCACCACAATAAACCAGTACAACATGCTTACAATGTTGAACTGCCAAATTTACCCACCCTTCCCACCCATTCTATCTCACATGCGCCATTAGAGAAAACTTACAATGAGATTCAGAATGTTTTAAATTCAAAAATTGTAGAAGCTATGGAAGAAAATGAGGTTTCTTATAATATGTATCAACAAGCTATTTTAAAAGCTCAAGAACTTCATGATATGATGGATATGAGAAATCAAGAAAGTAACGGATACATTGAAGATTGGTTTCACTCCATCATTTGCTTGCAACATCACTCTATGCTTCAACAATTTTTGATACCATTTTTTCAAGGGAAGTTGGCTTCTCATACCCTAATTTTCATTAATATGCATTTTTCAAATCTGGGTATGTGTATACGTGAAGCTCTATTTCGAATATGGCTCCACTGGAAGTACTCATATACGTAGTCATATTCATTTTTCAAATCAAAATAGCTTAGTGTAGAAAATAAAATAAATAAGGGAATAAATAAATGCATTTTTTATTATTATGTAAAACTAGTTGTTTTTTGTTGCAACATGCTATGCAAATCAACATTGGTGATAGTTTTTTAATTCATTTGTGTATGTAGATGAATTATAATGGAAATAATAGTTTTACAAACACTCATATTCACTTTTATCACCAATTTGAAAATATGCTTCAATATCATATATTTTTTTTGGCTTGTGGGCTTGATGGAATTTCTACAAAAACAGTCGGGACAGTATGTTTTGAGGGACCAAAAGGGAATTTTTTAAAAATTGTTTATATTCTAAGTAGCCCTTGATGTCTACTTTCCAACCCAATTTGAATCACTCAATTTAGATTTGAAACGAAAAGGTTAAAACCAAAACATTAACAGGGTGTCTAGCGGGCAGCTCAGGAACAGAGTTGGGACAATCGTTTTTTGGAGGTCGAAATGACCATACTTTTAAAACCTGTTTCTATGGTATATTCCCCTATGAATCTAGTTTACAAAGAAATTTTAATTACTCATTTTCGATATCATATGGGGAAGTTATGATCAAAATACTGACTGTCTAATGTAAATCAACACTCTTAAAACTCAGTCTTTCCGGTTGTTCTTTACAGTATTTGACCTATCAATTCTTCTTGCCTTCAAAACCTGTTTATATTGGAGATAAATAAATGAATCTATTTTAATTTCCAATTTGATTCATTTGAATCTGACATCAAACGAAAAAGTAAGCTTGAAATATCAACTGTTGGTCTAAGTTGGGTAATCGAAGATGACTCTATTATGCAGGGTGTTCTCACTAAAATTGTCATATCATATCATTGAATTTTTAAAACCTGTTTCTATTGGAAATAAACCTTTGAATTAGCTCTCATCTTGCTTTGGAATCACTCAATTTCGACAAAAAAAAAAAAAGAATTTGTGATTAAAACACTGCAGGTTAGCATGATTGGCCACTTCTCTCCCGCAGGTAACAAATAAATTTTACTTTGTTATTTTCTCCATGGATTTGTTCTACATAGTAACTACTTGTTAGTTTTTTTCATAATTCTTGGATTAGGGAAGCCCGTGCACCTCTCTTTCTCCATGATTTAATGTTTTATTGCAGGTAGATACTCATTTTTTGCAGGTCTTGGGAAAATAAAGAAGGTCAATTTATGGACGAGTAATTTTTGAAAGAAACTTTAATGAAACAAATGAATTTCATCCAACTCATTACCCAACGGATTCATAATAGAAGAAATGAAGAATTGATTTCCATTTTAAGATTTCATGTCTTACCACTGCTGCCAAAACATTTTTCAAAGAGATCATTTTTTAAACATAATATCATAGCTGTTGTAACTTAATTTACTTATTTACATACTGTTTTTAAATAAAATGTTGTTTCTTTTCTAGTTTCTCTTATATTTTGTGTTTCAGGTATTGTTTCATTCAAACTGCAACCCATCATCAACATCAATACAATGAACAACTAATTCATTCTTTGCGTGCTTGCATTTTATGCTTGTGCATTTTGCCGTTCCTTTTTTGAAGGAACAACATTTGTGTGCACTTTTGTTGTTTATGCTGTTCCTTTTCTAAAGAGACAACATTTTCATTTTTTTGTTCTTTTTTCAAACGAACAACACCTTTTGTGTCAATCGTTCCTTTTTCACCGTTCATTTTGTTGTTCCTTTTCCACGGTTCATTTTGTTGTTCTTTTTTCACGGTTCATGTTTTTGTTCTTTTTTCACGGTTCATTTTGCTGTTCCTTTTCCAAAGGAACGACACTTTTCATTTTTGTTGTTCATTTTCCAAAGGAACGACACTTGCATTTTTGTTGTTCCTTTTCCAAAGGAACGACACTTTTCATTTTGGTTGTTCCTTTTCCAAAGGAACGACACTTGCGTTTTTGCTGTTCCTTTTCCAAAGGAACGACACTTTTCATTTTTGCTGTTCATTTTCCAAAGGAACGACACTTGCGTTTTTGCTGTTCCTTTTCCAAAGGAACGAAACTTGTCATTTTTGCTGTTCCTTTTCCAAAGGAACGACACTTGCGTTTTTGCTGTTCCTTTTCCAAAGGAACGACACTTGAGTTTTTGCTGTTCCTTTTCCAAATGAACGACACTTTTGATTTTTGTTGTTCCTTTTCCAAAGGAACGACACTTGCGTTTTTGCTGTCCCTTTTCCAAAGGAACGACACTTTTCATTTTTGCTGTTCATTTTCCAAATGAACGACACTTTTCATTTTTGCTGTTCCTTTTCCAAAGAAACGGCACTTGTGTTTTTTTTGTTCCTTTTCTAAAGGAACGACACTTTTAGTTTCTGCTGTTCCTTTTTCCAAATGAACGGCATTTGCGTTTTCACACTTTTTTGTGTGTATTTTTTCTTTTTGATGTGCATTTCCTTTGTTGTTCCCTACAAAGAACAATACTTTTTTTGAGTGTTTTTGTTGTTCCTTCAAAGAAGCAACACTTTGGGATTATTTTCGAGAGCAACCCGTCCTTTCTCTTGTGGGATTATTCCTATTTCATCTTAATCACATTTTACTGATTCCCTTTCATGGCATGAAGTACACTATTTTTATGAGGACAAGAATTATGGATTTTATTGAAGCGAGTTAATATCATTCATGTTATGATCTTTAATAGGACAACTCCTTGATGATAGCTTATTTTCAAAAGGGACACAATTATTTATATACTACTTTACTGCATTGTTTTTTGTTGAACATGATATTGATTGATCATCTTAATACCACGCTGGTTCCACCTTTCATGGTTATAATCTTCTATGTCTGTAATAAATGAGATTATGAGTATATTTTTTCTATTGACATGTTCAACTTCTTCCACCATCCCTACTCTTAAGGAGTATTGAGCCTCCCTCTTTTTATCATCAAAATGTGTAATAACAACAAAATCTTGTTCGCAGATGGAGGATAGGGGGTCTCATTACGAACCAGCCTACCATGTTCATAAGTCTATAAAAAAGTGACATTCCCATTATGGCCACCACACCAGGGTTATGATCCACTGGATAGCCAAATTATCCTTGGAACAAGAGGTCTCATCACGAGTTGACCTGATCACTTTTGTTACGTCCTAGTGAATGGCAGTGTGGTTATCTGGTTACCACGTCAGCACACTGATCTCTTCTGTAGAACAACACTGGAATTCTCCATTTATAAATTGAGGATCCTGGCTCATATGGGTTAAAAAGCAACCCTGCCGAGGCTATGGATGCCTGCTGGCAACAGAGGCTCTGCTTATGGTATTGAAGTTATATCTTATCGTCAATTATTACTATAATACCCTTTTCTTATTCTTTCTTTTTATCAGAGAAGTTATTTCCTTAATTTTTTCCCTGTTTTGAACCTTTATGCATGAGAAATTGTTTTATGATCAATCGCATCATTTTCAGCTAGAATACTATCTGTAAAGCATCTTTTTGGCATATTGTTGTTCTTTTTATTTTTCGCATAACTTATCATCAATCCAAAGCGTTCTATCTCTTATTCATAACTATCTTTACACACTTTGTTCTCATTATAACCATAACTCTCATTGTCCTATCATTGATATGTGTACTCTGCTTCATTTACTGTTGTATTGTTCATTCCCTTGCCTTGCCGTTAGCATAACACCTTTCATAGGCTTTATGGTCATGGAATCCATTTTTCAATTGGAGGGGGGGAAATGCATTATGGGATTGCATTCGATATGATTACTACACTCTGCGATAACTTGTTGATTTGACAACATATTAGTATTGCATGTATACAAAAGTTTTTCTGATTGAAATTTTTGCATGCATCTTATCTGTTGATATTCAAAACTAACACTATGGATTCAAGAACATTGTATGCAAAATAGTGATTTGTTTATAGGAGAACAACAAGTATGGGGGGAATTCTATTCGCAGCATGACCACACTATTGCAACTAACAGAAGAGGCTCACGAACGTGAACAATTCTTCAAATATGATGTGCTTGCCTGGATTCCACCTTTTGCATCACTTTCAACACCAACTCTGCTTACATCAACTTCAACAAATGCCAGTCCATATATGTCATTTCACATTTTTATTTTTGGAGATAAAACTTGAGGTAAAATAGCATAATTTTCTGATTTATTACAAATTTAGGAGAATTTCATGAAATTCATTTTAAGCATCATTTATCATCTTTCATTCCACATCTTTACCACTTCCCATTTTTTTCAGCGGCATATCATATTGGGGGAGTGTTGCTTTCATTCATTTCTTTCTTATAACCATGTCATTCATAGTCTTTATCATCCATTGCTATTCTTATTCATTCTCAACACCTCCCTTATTCCATGTTGTTTTACACCAAGCATAGCATTCAACAAATGGTAGCAACTACCTCTATTTGTTTTCTAGCATCACATGAGGGCATGCTAACTTTTCAGAGGGGGAGGAATCGTTACGCATGATGAATGTTTTCCATTTTTTTCTCATTTAAGGCATACAATTTCATTTTTATACAGTGCAGAAATTGATTTCTATAATATTTTTAAAACTATGAACTCAATTCTTGTGATCTCTGGAAAACACAGACATATTATTAAAATACACATACCCAGATAATTTCAAGATAAATTGGTTCATAAAATTTCAGAAATCATGCACTCTCACCTACAGCCATTTTGTTTATATCTCATGATCCATGCATCAAAATGCTCTAATTTTTGGATCATAGAGACATTCATATATTACAAATTTACTTGCAACGTTTCAACAAAAGCTGGTTTGTAGTTTTTTGGAAAATGGTTAATAAAGGTTGCTGTCACTTATATCATATTTTGCTGCAACTTCATTGTTATGCCTTCATCAAGATTGCTAAAATTGAATATTCATTAATTAAAGAAAAATTCATTTTTTCTATCCATTTCATGAGCTAGGATGAACAAAATTTTTATTGCTTGGTTAACACATGGGTTTTGTCTTTGGGTTGCATGAGGACATCCAACATATTCAGTTTTTGTTGCATGAGGACATGCAATATATTCGGTGTGGGGGTGTGTTGGGCCGTGAATATGAGCACCTTTTTAACACTTATTTCATCCATTTTTACTTTTCTTTATCATGTTATTAATCACGGTTTGTCATATAATTATATTTTACAATGATTTATGCTCTTATGTAAAAATATTACTTATTCTCCTTTATTTCTAATAAATTGATGATTATGAATGATTTTATCAATGATAGTTTCAATAAATTAGTTGTAACATTATTCACCATTTTTAACCTCCAAGATAATTTCTAGATTGAAGATTTGACCATTAAAAGTGCCAACTCAGAAATTCGTCGGAATAAGAAGTGACAGTTTTGCGGTTGAGATTCTGGGCAAATCAAGAAGAATTTGGAAAATCTGGAACATGGGTTTTCTCCAGAATAGACCCAATTAACTTTAGGAAAGAACGGTTTGTCCACATTCAGCTTGTATTGAGATAAATTTAGGGTTCTTTGAGCACAATTTCTCAGATTTGTTGTTGCGGCCGTCCTCCAAATTTCAGCTGCAAAGCCAAATTCGCCTTGCTCTTGTTGAAAAATGGATGGAAATATATTTTCCTGTTGATCAATTGGTTGGAATCAATCCAATTTTGTATGAGAAATCATGTTGTAATTATCTCTATTGTAACTTCTCTCTGATCGCTCTTTATTTAAATGAAAACATAGATTACAAAGGAGGATGGAAAAATGGTGGAGAATTGAGGATGAATTAGAGATTCAGAATTGAAGATGGTAGAGAGAATGGATAATGGCTGAGAGATCGAGAGGTTTCTTGTTGTAATCCACTGTAACTCTACTTTGATATTTTAATATAAATCTGGTTGTCATTCCATCGTTGATCCTGAAGTAACCCAGCAACATCCGTTGGCGGCTAAGGGCCCAGCCTCTGGTGGAGTACGTTGCTGCTGCTATATATTATATTTGTAGTTCATGCGTGGTTTTGCTTATCATCTTTATTTGGTAATCTAGTATGTTCTATTATTTTACATCATGGTTCTGTTATATATGATTTATGTTTAATTGAGTAATATCGTTCTCTATGACAGGAATGTCGTATTAATTCATCTTGACTTGCTAACGCATTGCTATTTTTTTAATCATTGATATAACATTGTTGATCCTTACAGAATGTTATTGTTGTTCAATTACAACATAACTATGTTGTAACACTTATTAATTGGTATCACTGAATTCATCTTAGAGATTATATTTCCTTGCGATTGTTGAATCTATTGACGTTGTTGTTCCATTACAAAATACAGTCGTATTCTTTATAACTAAGACTGATAATTGGATTACCAGATTAGATTACTATTAAGGTGTGTCGTGTGTTAAGTTATTATGCATTTGTATTTGGCTTTCAAGCGTTGTTCCATATTCTATCATTAATCAGTGTTGTTCTATTTACCGTGTGTTATTCGATTTATCTTTAAAGATAGGGGATTTCCATTTGATTTCTGTAGAACATGATTGTTGCATTTATTCTTGTATACTAAGGTGTTATTTCTTATTGAATTCAGTTGTTGTTACATTTCCTAGTTGTTGGTCCATTTCCTGTTATTCGCATTATCTTTTCTTTGGTGTGAAGAACGATCTGAAACTATAGTGGGCATTGAAATTTGTTGTCTAGTTCCCAGATTGATGATCTATTCCTTGATTATCTTCAGCTACATCAGTTTACAAAGGGATGAGTTACTGTTACTGTACCCTTGACTGATCATTGTTGTAGTTTTCTAAATGCTTGATTTAAGTCTTAATGTGCTTTGCTGTAAGTAGATCTCATTTTGAGCATCCATTTACTCTTGTATTTTAAGCACTGTACTACATCTTTCATAACATTACTCTTGAGTAAATAGCCGCCTCAGACTGAGTACACTCTTGAAATAAAAAGTTGTCCCTGGGTTGATAATTATTGTGAAGGTAATTAGGAGTTAAAAAGACACCTTTTTATCGCTCAACAGATCACAACTCAGTCATTCTTAGCAGTATTCCTATGTGGTCCGAATCGCCTTATGTGCAGAGGGGATACGTTGTTGTAAGTGTCGCGTTGTGACATTCTGTTGAATCTATTCCCGCATATCGTTCTTTGATCTCCTGATCGTGCCTAGAGTGTGTTGTCAACGTGGGGCCTGTAGCTACCCGGCTTCCTCTGAGCTCCCTTCCATCACTTACTCCAGACCCATCTAATCTGTGGTATTTGCATTTGTGTCATTGGACGGCCGCGATGTGTGCTGCCCCTTGAGTCCCTGCTGACCCTAGCTACTGGCGATCAGAGTCACTTCAAGCTACTTCCCTTAGTTTGTTTGGCCACTTGTGCCTGCACCTGTCTGCGACCTCCACATTTTTTTCTTTGCTTTGTTACAACTGCCCCTTTTTCTAAAGTCGTCCGGGGTGCTACTGTAGATATTATTGGCACACCTAGTTTCGATTTCACCAAGGCAACCAGTTCTTCAGCTTCTGTCGTGACCATCCTGTTGCAATTTAAGGTGGTTACTTCATGCAATCAGTTCTACCATCATTCAACCTCTTCATCCGAATCCGATGTGGAAGAGTTATCGCGGTCCCATGAGAGCCAACCGTTCACTGTTGGATTCACCCTGTCTCGATCTCATGCTATGAGCTCATAGATATAATCTAGTTCCCGATCATTGTCGTCATTGCACACAGGTTCAATGTAACGTGCTCCTTCAGCTGGATCCAATGGAATCACTACTCGAAGAGAATTCTTTTCAAAGATCATTTTTAGTTTCTTGAGGTTGATGATTTTGTTCATGTCTGTTGCCCAATCTATCCCTAGAAATGTCGGATATGGGTTATTGTCATCCACGATTTCAATGACTTCAAAATCGGTTTGTGTGTTGGTGTCATCGATGTCCATGGTAACCCCTCGCAACCTTCCCATAGGTAAAATATTTTGCTGGTTGGCCATCCGTAATTGGATCGGGGACCATTGCAACGTAGGCCTGCCCATGCATTCCCAAGTCTGTTTTTGTAGGACATTTGCGTCGGACCCCAGATCTAAGATGACCTGGTCCATCTCATAGTCACTAATCTGGATGGTTAGTCGCATCTCCCGATCGGTATGCAAAACATGTTTGCCCAGTTTGCGGATCAAGCACGGTTCATCTACCCCAACACATCTAGTTATTAACTCTTGTAACCCTTTCACCGCATTAGCATCCCTTAGAAGCTTCATATAGGTTTCTAAGAAGGCAGTTATCAAAGACATATCTTGTTCTAGTCCTAGTTGCCCCTTACTACCTGAAGTCGATGCTTCTGCGAATTTTTTCTTAGCCTCCAAAAATGTTTCCTTTGCTCGCGCCAAATCAAATTTCAGTTATTTTGCGGGAGCTTTACGAACCCACGTATCCTCTTTTAGCTTCTTCCCCTTATCTTCCCCTGTAGCTGTGCCACTTCTGAGCATCATATTTATGTTGGGGTCTTCGGTGCATGGTTCATCCTTCATCATTTGGATGTTCTGAGTGGGGCTAGCTGGGAGCACTCCTTTTTCCCGCAATTGAGCAATCAGCGTAGGGCAGTTGATTGTATCGTGATCAAACTGGTAGCATGACGGAAAACATGCTTTGGTTGGATTCATACATTCCCAAGCGTAATGCCTTGGCCCTCCACAATTATAACAAACTAATTGTCCCCATCCTCGTCCAGGTCCCATTCTGTTGTGACCCCATCCGCATATCGGGAATCCCCCGCGCGCGAATGGTGCGGTCGGGTCCTGTCCGCGCATCTTTGTTTGCATCCTATACGTAGGTGGTCGATCCATCAACTTGCGGCAATCCCTTTCCTCAGGACCCATCGTTCTGCAGAAGTTACAAAATAAGTGTTGAGGAGGTTGTCGTAAGCTTGGCAATAGGTGGCAGCTATCTGTGGCATGCTTTCCTCCTACCTAGCAAATCACACACCAAAGCACAGGCATGGAACTCAGCCCTATCCACTTTTAATGGAATCGAGCCTCCTCTCGCCAGATAGTTCGTGAAGACAGGGCAATGGTCCTTGTCGTGCACTTCGCTTTTACATTTAAAACAGCCTACCTCCGGGCGTACCTCAGGTCGGGACACTCTTCCTTGCTTCAAGCTTTGCACTTCCAGACTCAAGTTTTGAAATTGTGCGTGGATCTGCTAAACTCCCAACCCTAGGTCTGGTATCAGGGTTGCATGTAACCTCATTGTTGTCTTCAGTGCCTCGGCTTGGGTTGAGATCTTATGTTATGAAAAATCTGTCCTCATATGGGGCATCAAGGACGCCACAAACCACGTGCAATGCTGCCCATCTATCAAATTCATGTTACCTTCGCGAATAGTACTCTTTACTCTTTGGTCTAGATCCCACGGAGTTTCACCAGGCAACATTGCTATTTCCTTGAACCCAATGACCCACTGGGCTTCAGATTTTGGTCGGCCAAAATCTTTAGTAAGCGCATCCTAGATCACCGCTATTCCCTCATTCGGATGGTCGGTTGAGTATTTTATGTACCACATCAGCACACCGTCCTGTAGTGCACTGACCAACATGGCCTTTTAATGTTTTCATCTGTTATGCCTTACGCGTCCCATACAGATTTTATCACAAACCAGAACCGACTTGGCTTTTCATTCCCTACCCCCTGAAATGTCAGTAACTTGACTGCGATTGCCATCCCAGATTTTGGTGGTGGAGGGGGTGGAGGTGGTGTTGTTGTTGATGGACTCAATGTGGGTGAATCGGGTTTTGGTGTTAATGGAGGTGGTATCAGTGGAAAGCATTCTTTAATCAATCGGACCACACTTCCTGGCGAGAACCTAGCGTGATCCTCCTCACTCTCCCACGAGATAGAAATCAAAGGATTGTTCTCTACTCCTCCTGTTCTTCGATAACCCTTTCCACTCCGCGTTACTCCAGACATCAATATACGCACAGAATCTATTTTTCACAAAACAGCATTTTAATCCAAATATTCAATGATCTGATGTACCTACCCCGCGGGCCCTGGAGAAATTGCCTTTCTACTTCGCTGTAACTTATGGTCGTATCTATTTCGAATTCAGTGATAAATCCCCCTATGATCAGATCTAACCTGTGGTCTACCATGCACGCAAGTCTATCATCGATAATTTCTAGCCTGCACACCAGCTCTGGGGTCCACACTATCGGTTGGTCTAATTTGCACCTCCCTACACTATCAGCTAACTTCGTGATCCACTCATACAATTCTATTGGAAATGTTATGAATAAGATCTTGTGTATATCCGTGAATATATAGCGATCCAAGCACTGTTCTTCCGATATCCGCGAGTTCATATTTTCCTGAACCGCGAACTTGTGAAGCTTCAAATCCCACCAATTTTCAAGCCCTTTCTTCATAGGATTCCAGTGTTCCACATTAGACGCCCCTTAAGTAGATCCTGATCCCGGAAATGGAACCATTTGTTGGCTTATATGGGCATGACCTAGGTTCGGAAGAGTTATTTAGCCAAACAAATCCCACAGCTACCAGCCCTTTCGACAACAACTCGCGGAGCGCGAACTGAGGTCTCACCCGAGGTAATAGGGGAGGGTGTTGGAACCAGGTTTCCGCACCCTAGGGATGTCTTGGTGTGGTCTAGAGGTTTCACACACTGGTTTACAGCTCCACGCTGCTCGGTATTCGCACAGATCCAGCTTGATTATATCTTTCTTATTAGTGCGCTATTTTATTGGAGGATGTGGTTACAAATTAACAGGGTCTTTAAGAAAACATTTAACCAACACAACTGATTTGCGCATTAAAATGAACCCAGATTTACATTCATTCAAACCATAAGTAGATTAAATTAAACAGATCTTATGACAGCTCAGAAGAAACATAGAATTTCAGAAGAAACTTATCTTTATTTCCACTTTATCCTTAATACATCCAAATCTGCCCTACGCACTCAGCTACAGGGGTTCGCACACATAGCTGCGGACTTTCCAGGCCTCTGTGCATAGAGCTATAGAGCCTCTACCTACTACCCCAACCCTCGACTCGGACTTACAGATTCTTTCAGACTATCTTCTTCAAAAACCCATTACATCTCATATTCCAGAATGACTATCCAAACTCTCCTCTCTCTACCCATAGAGCCTCGCTCTATTTATACCCTTCCTTGGCCCGCGATCCCTATGCAGGTTGACTCTATTTACATTTCTTTATATTATTTTTGGGAAAACTACCCTTTGACTTGACCTATTATAATTCGCACTCTACGCTTTCAGCAGAGTCTTTACCCTAACTTTACCCACAATGTCCGACTTCGCGCCCCCTAACTGTTGCGCAGAGCTTCCGCTACCCAACACCATGTTTCTTTTCCTATAGTTGATCCTTATACAAAACATTTTCATTGAATATGACATCTCTGCTCCTAATGATTTTGCATTTTTCATAATCATAAAAGTGATAACCAAATTCATTAACACCATATCCAATAAAGGTACATTTCTTTGATTTTGCCTCAAGCTTTGTTCTATTTTCTTTATTAATGTGGACAAAGGCTTCACAACCAAAAGTTTTTAAAAATGAGTAATTTACCTTTTTACCTTCCCATGCCTCCTCTGGAATACCACCATCCAAGGAAATTGAAGGCCCTCTATTTATTAGATAAACAACAGTATCTACAACATCTGCCCAAAATTGTAAAGGCAATCCTGCATGCAATCTGATGCACCTTGCACGCTCCATGATTGTCCTATTCATCCTTTTTGACACACCATTTTCTTGTGGTGTTCGTGGAACTGTCTTCTCTCTACGAATTCCATTCTCTGAACAATACATGTCAAACTCTTTGCTGCAATATTCACCTCCATTTTCTGATCTGAGACACTTCAACCTTTTTCCTGTCTCAGTTTCAATCAAAGATTTCCATTTCTTGAAAGTATCAAATACATCAGATTTATTTTGAATACAATAAATCTAGGTTTTTCTGGTTGGATCACCAATAAACATAACATAATAACGAGAGCCATCGATAGATGATACCTGAGCAGGTCCCCATACATATGTATGCACAAGCTCTAATTTTTCGCTCTTCTTTTCTTTCCCAACTCTAAGGAATCTGACTCTCTTTTGTTTTCCACAAACACAATTCTCACAGAATTTTAAATCAACACGCTTCAAACCTTGCAACAAATTCCTTGAGTGAAGAATATGCATCCTCTTCTCGCTCATGTGCCCGAGCCTATGATGCCACAATTTCATATCTTCTCCTATAGATGTTAAAGCATTAACAGAATTAGAAATACCATTGCATAAATACAATGGACCAACCTTTTCTCCTTTTGCTATTACCAGGGATCCTTTAGTGACCTTCCAGGTTTTATCTGTAAAAGTAGTCACACAGCTTTCACCTCCCAACTGCCCTGTTGAAATAAGATTTTTCTTCAGATCTGGAACATGCCTTACCTTCTTCAATAGCCATTGATTTCCATTCCTCTGTTTTATGAAAATTGTACCCATTCCAATGATTTTACAAGGTTTATCACCTGATCGAACCTATCCAAAATCTCCTTGAACATAATCATGAAAATGTTTCCTATCAGATGTGGCATGGAATGAGGCCCTGAATCTACCACCCAGGCATCCATAATATTTTCTAAAGAAAGAATCAAAGCATCTTGAAACACATCACATGTCACATTCACTTCATGATTGTTTTCTTGTTGCGTGTCTCCTCTTTTTCCCTTCCGAGACTTGCAGTCTTTCTTCAGGTGTCCTTTCTTCCCGCATTTCCAGCATACTATCCCCAATCTGGACTTGGATCTGCCTTTCCTTGACTTACTGTGATATCCTGTGCTCTTTCCTCTTTCCATTTTTCTTCCCCTAGTCTCTGCAGTCAAAGCATTACCTGATGTCTCATTGGAGCTTTTCCGTCACATTTCTCCGCTAAGGATTGCACCGGCAACATCATCAAACTTTAAAGTACTAGATCCAGAGACAGAGTTACTAATGGCCATAACTAAACGATTCCAATTTTCTGGAAATGAGCACAGAAATAATAGAACCCTAACTTCATAAAAAGTTACCCCTACAGAATTTAACTGACTCGTAACTGTATTAAATTCATTTAAATGATCAGCAATAGATATACCTTCTGACATTTTCATATTAAATAAATGCTTCATAAGAAATACCTTATTTGAGGCTGAGGGTTTTTCATATAGTTTGGTCAATGTCGACATTAAACCCTTTGTTGTCGTTTCCTTTGAAATATTAAATGCTATCGACGCCACTAGGCACAGCCGTATTGTTCCAAGTGCCTTTCTGTCGAGAATATCTCATTCTGTGTCTATCATACTCATCGGCTTCTTTGCCTTCCGCTCAATGGTTGGTACAAATCTTTCTGGTACAAATAATATTCCATCTACATCTTCCACAGCTGTTAGTTTTGGCCGTTAAATTTTTCGACCCTAAACCTACCATCTTCCGCCATTGCTCCCACTCAAACCAGGAACCCTTCTCTCCTACGAGTATATCAGCCAAATAGATCTTCGGCTTTGATACTCGTTGTTGGAAAATTATATATTACAAAGTAACGAAACACATAAAATATATTGCAAAAATACAAACATAGAAAACACATAAAACAAGAGAGACACAGATATACGTGGTTCACCCAATTTGGGCTACGTCCACGGAGAAACAACCAGTCCTTCCTTTTATATTATCCAACGAATTGAAGAGATACAACCTACAACAGATCCATTGTAATTCCCTCTTCACTCTCACACAATCTCATATTTCTTTCTCACTCAGAATATAGATCTACATAGACGCAATACAATTCCCTCATATATGGTGAGGGGTTGCCTTCTAGGGCAAAAAACCCTAAATTAAACATAACTTCTACCGTTAGATCTCCGACTAATGAACGACCTAGATTGACTACGAAATTACAACATTTTTCAAGGAAATTTTACATCTATTTTTAGCTTCAGGGGTGCTGCCCCTAATCCCCTGCCGAGGGGGCTCCCAAAGATTGTATCCCCCCCTCCCCCCACAAAGCAACGAAACACATAAAATATATTGAAAAAATACAAACATAGAAAACACATAAAACAAGAGAGAAACAGATATACGTGGTTCACCCAATTTGGGCTACGTCCACGAAGAAACAGCCAGTCCTTCCTTTTATATTATCCAACAAACTGAAGAGATACAACCTACAGTAGATTCGTTGTAATTCCCTCTTCACTCTCACACAATCCCATATTTCTTTCTCACTTAGAATATAGATCTACATAGACGCAATACAATTCCCTCATATATGGTGAGGGGTTTCCTTCTAGGGCAAAAAACCCTAAATTAAACATAACTTCTACCGTCAGATCTCCGCCTAATGAACGGCCCAGATTGACTACGAAATTACAACATTTTTCAAGGCAATTTTACATCTATTTTTAGCTTCGGGGGTGCTTCCCCAGATCCCCCACCTGAGGGGCTCCCAAATATTGCAGGCCCCCCCCCTGAAGCCCCCTTGCAGTGAAAATATTATGTGCGGTGTTGCCGCCACATTACGAACTGGGGTCCAATGCAGTGATACCTCTGAATAAAGAAGATAATCAGGCTCCACACCGAACATTGAGTATCTCATTGGCACTTGCCCTGACAAAAAATTCCTCATCTCCTTGCCATACTTCCATACCTAGAAAGTAGTTCATGAGCCCCAAGTCCTTCATTTCAAACTCTCTTGCAAGATCCTCTTTGTAAGACTTGATTAGCTTATCATCACCTATCATAATCAAATCGTCGACATATAAACCAATAATCAACAATCTACCTTGAACCACTTTTGGTGAAGCCCAACCTGTGAAGTATCTATCAATCCTAGTGTACCAAACACGGGGTGCTTGTTTCAGTCCATATAGCACTCACTTGAGTCAGCACGCATGCGACACTTTGTTGAAGGTCTCAAATCCTTTAGTCTGTTCAATATACACCTCTTCCTCAATCATGTCATTGAGGAATGTTGTCTTTATATCCATTTTATGTATCTTCCATCCCATCTACACTGATAGTGCTAGAATGGATCTGATTGATGAGTACCTTGCTACATGAGAAAAAGTCTCATAGTAATCAATCCCCTCCATCTGAGAAAACCCTCTAGCCAAAAACCTAGCCTTTTGTGTTACTCCACACTACCATCCGCTACTTTCTTTACCTTGTAAACCCATATGGAAGTCACCACTAACTTATCTGCTGGTCTTTGGACCACATCCCAAACACTTTTCTTGACAATGGAGTCATACTTCTCAACCATGGCATCAACCCAAACTAGTTGCTGCATTATTTCCTCAAAAGAGGATGGCTCAATCTCTACACATCTGCTCGTTAAAGCCATGTAGCTAGCATACCTCTCCGTTGACCTCCTTTGTATGAAATGTGATGTGGGTGCTACCACATTCTCTCTAGCATCATGCAATAACCTGTCAGCCTCTCTGGTGTGCTTTCTCCCATCTCTGGAAGACTCTATAGGAGTAGGTGTCTCCATTTCCTTCTCCTCTACATGTGGTTTCTCCACATCATCCTGAGCTTCCTCCTTAGGATTTAAAAGCTCCTCAACCGCATGTAGCTGAAGCTCCCTCTCAAGGGAACGTCGCATGGCCTTATCTTCATCAAATTTTACATCTCTGTGAACCACCATCATCTTGTTGGTTGGAAATTACACCCAATAGTTGTGAGGTGTATCAGTGTACCCCAAAAATATGCCCAACTTTATTGTTTTCTCAATATTTTTCCATGCATCTTTGGTTACATTGCAGTAGACTGATAAACCAAAAATCCTAAAGTGTGCCACATCTGGTTTCTTTCCTAAAAAAGCCTCTTTTGGTGTACTCATCTGAAGAGTTCGATGAGGGATTCTATTATGCAAATAAACAATTGTGTTGCATGCTTCATCCCACAAGTGTAATGGTAGGCCCTGATCATGAAACATTGTCTGTTCTGCTCCCACAATAACCATGTTCTTCCTTTCATCCACTCCATTCTGTTATGGGTTATGAGGTGCTATCAAATCCCATCGAATACCTTCTAATGCAAAGAAGTTTTTTAACTCATTCGACACATACTCTCCACCATTATTACTCCTAAGAGCTTTAACTTTCTTACCAATATTTTTCTCGACTAGTGCTTTAAATTCACAAAACTTTGCAAAAGTTCGATTTTCTTCTACATGAAGAAGATCCAACACTTATGAGAAAAATCATCAACAAATATAACATAATACATGTGCTTAGTCATGGATGCTATCGAGAACGGTCCAACCACATCTGAGTGAATTCGATTGAGGATCGCCTGTGCTCGATTGTCGTTGTAATGAAAGGAATCTTTGGTGTATTTTCTCAATGTACACCCTTTGCATGTGTCTACCTACTTTAGTGTACCCTTGGGAGACCGGTACAAATTTTATATATGATCTTCAAAGCGTCATGGTGTAAGTGACCCAACCTCCTGTGCCACAACCCACCGATGTCTAGGCTCTACACCTTTTCTGCTTTCATGCTCAAGGCAACACAATCTTCTACATCCAACTTGAGAGGTTCTTCACTCAAACTCCTATCCCATTCACATGTCCTATGGCTGTGTGATGAAGGAATTCCTTTCCCTTACTAACTATCACATCATAGCCTCTATCCTCCAACATGGCAATGGATACCAAGTTCTTCGTCAAACTAGGAACATACATAACATCTCGGAAAGTGAGGGGAGAACCCACTCCCTCTTAAAGGTAACTGTACCGATCCTGGTGGCACTATACCTCCCATCATCAACCATCTCGATATGCATCTGAAGGTCCTTCTCCTCCAAGTTACTGAAGAGCTCTTTGTTGCTGGTCATGTGGAAAGAAGCTCCATTATCTAGGTACCACACACTACCCATCATCAATGACACCATATAAGGGATGAGGGTAAAGTCCAATTCGAATTGTGAAGCAAGAGCCTCATCCTGCCGCTCCTCCTAAGGGATTTTTACCGACCTTCTTGAGTAGACACTTTGTGGCAAAATGTCTCAGCTCGTGATAGTGAAAGCATTTGACTTTCGACATGTCCTTCTTCTTGACGCTTTGACAAGAATTTGATTTGGAATATGATGAATTCTCGTTCCCTTTCTTTGCCTTACCCGCTAAGGCACAATTCTCCTCCTTTTCATGCTTTGATGAGAATCTATCTTTGGTGTTTTGCCAAATCTCTTCCTGTAACAAGTCGGACCATAACTGCTCCCATTCTTGTAGCTTCTCCTCCCCATTAACAAAGTCTTGGTAATTATGCCAGCGCTTAGGAAGTCCTAGAAGTGTTGGGCTTACCAGATTGTCTTCGACAACAATAATCCTAACACTTCCAAGCTCATCCCGACATTGGGTGAACATGGTCAAGTACTTCGGAATTGAGTTTCCCTTCTCCATCTTGATCTTTCTGAGTTTATCCTTCAGTGCAAAATTTCTATGGTCACTACTATTTTGAAATAGGTCTGTCAATTCATTCCACATTGCAAATGGAGTGCCCTTAGCATGGAGATTCGAGACAATGTGATCTCGAACTCCATCCAGGATAATCCTTCTCATTTTTGCCACACACTTTCTTTATTCATCCAGATATTTAGCATTTGATGTTGGAGGCTTCAAAATATCATGATCTATGAATTCCTTGAGGTCATTGTCTTCCAACATTGCCTCCATCCTATCCTTCCAAGCTATGTAATTTGAGTTGTCCTCTAGGGCATACTCAAGTCGCAACTCTTAGATAAAATATCGCTGACTCTGAAGTATAAACTTGCAAATTCGATTTCACCTGCACAACAAACTCGAATTCTACTCTTTTATATTGTCTTCGGCTCTGATACCATGTAGATTTTTACTGTAGATTCAATAGCTTATGTGATATGCTAAAACACAAGAAAAGAATCTACTCTACTCTTCACCAGAAACCAAAATTGATCAATGAAAATAATAAGCAGAAAAGGAAGAATTTCAATCGTACATAACACAATATTTCTCTAGCGAAAGCAACTGCTAAAAACCTCGACTATCTATATTGCATTAACCAGAAGATCTGAGAAGAAAATACAATGCTTGTTAAACCATAATAATTCCACCACAAGTACAATCTATCTCTCTGCTTCACAAGTCAGCGCAAGCCAACGCTTCGCCAATTCTGCTTCCTACCAAGCCCCTACTCCCTTGCGCAATTCCTGAGAGAATTAGCCCATATTTAATTGGGAAATTCTCCATCCATGACTGCACAATCCATCCATATGCCCTCAACTGATTGCATGCACCATCTATACAACTCAAAAAATTATACAACTGATAGTACACTGTCCCTGCACTCTAATCTCAACTGGGTCTTCCTATGAACTGATATCTAGGAGTGATTTATCAGTGAATCTTCAGTTAATTGGTGTGGCAGTGAAGATGCATTGGTGTTCGTTTCAACTGCTAGACCTCCTACTAGTTCCTCCAACAGTTAGAACTAGTTTAACTTACTATAACTTAGTTAGATTGAGTTAATTAATTACAACTCAAAAGAAATCAATCTAGGCCCCTAAAATTTAGGGATCACTCTACATGACTCTAGATAGACTTCCACCTCAAATTTACTAAGCCAACTAAGTCAGATTAACTTAGTTAACTATTACAAGTTGCTATGAGAATAAAATTTCGATTTAATTCCTAATTTAATTCAAGGACAAATTAAATTAGGATTTTTTGTTGCTATTTTTAACAAAATCCTCCATGATTTATGCCCCGAGATGGATATGGGTCAGATTAACTTAGTTAACTATTACAAGTTGCTATGAGAATAAAATTTCGATTTAATTCCTAATTTAATTCAAGGACAAATTAAATTAGGATTTTTTGTTGCTATTTTTAACAAAATCCTCCATGATTTATGCCCCAAGATGGATATGATTGTAAGCATTGACAAAATTAAAGTCACGATAATTAAATCCAAAAGATCACCTATGATACTTTCATTTATGACAATGACTCCTTGGAGGAAGTTCCTTCATACAGATATGTAGGAATTAACCTCCACCATAAGTTCAATTGGAATTATAACATTAGTAAATGGATAAATGGAGATTATAAAGCTTACTATGGGCTTGAAAACAATTGTAAGTCGGTCAATCTTTAAATTTGGGATAAAAAGAAGCTCCTATTTGAGAGTCTTCTCACTCTTGTTATTATATATGGCTATGAGGTTTCTGCTTGTAATATATTCAAAGAGTCATGGAGGAAGATTGAACAAATATAAAAGCAATTTAAAACCTACAACCTTAAGATTAAGGAGAATACTCCCTGCCATATCGTCTTGATTGGAGTAAGCCTTGGGTCCTGTTGATAATATGGCTATAACTAGGTATCTTATGTATAAGAAGAAGTTATGCAACATGGACGCCAAAAGGTTTTCTAAAATTGCTTCTAACTCTAGCCAAAACCCCCACCTTTGACTCAAACAAGGGTGGCATAAGGATGCCCAATCTACATAAGGATTCCCAATCTTGGCTAGACCATTGGGATATAAAAAAAATATATCTTCTTGCAAAATTCAGATAATATTAAGAATATTATTACTTCCAAATTTAAGGAGAAATTGTGGGGAAATAAAGAGTTGGAGGGAAAAAGGAAACTGTGATATAATATGGAAGTGATTAACCACAACCTTGAAAGTCAAAATTCTCTCTCTGCCATGAGTGGTGTTAAGGAAAAAAAAACGTTGCCAAAATTAGAACTAATTCTCATGAGTTTCATACAGAAATTGGGTGTTGGTCAATTCCCAAAACACCATGGGAATCATGAAAGAGTTCATCACTTGTGTGATCTTGGGGATGATTGAAAATGAAAAGCACTTTCTCTTAGTTTGTCCATCTTATACTCACATTCAATCTAATTTTCAAAATATTAGTCACACTACCAACCTTCTTGACCTTTTAATTCAACAAAACTATAATAATTTGAGAGTGCTTCTCTCATTTCTTTTAAGCATAAAAATAAAATGTTAAAAAATCATAATAAACCTCGTCTTTTAAAAATCCCCTAAACCCTATAAATCTTAATCAAAATCAATCATCGTTATCATCATCATAATATATTTTATCTATATAAATATTTGTATAAATCACACATATAATAACATCATTTAAAAATTAAAAAATACAATAAATTTTTTACCTAAATTCAAAAATAATATTTGAAATTACAAAATATGTGTATAAATCACATAATAATAACATCATTTAAAAATTTAAAAAATACAATAATTTTTTTACCTAAACAATATTTGAAAGTTATATTCAAAGTTTAAGTATATCAACATAAAAGTCATGCTGATGCTCTGTTTGTTCACCAATACAACTCTCACCATTGAATTGTCTTAAAATAACTCTTTAAGAGTTTATATTAAAATGAAAAGATTTCAAATGAAGTCCATTAAATAAAGGTTTTGAGTTTATATTAAAATGAAAAGATTTCATCTTAAAAATGAAGTCCATTAAATACAGGTTTTAAGGTTTTTTTTTTTTTTTTTTTTTTTTTTTTTTTTTTTATTATTATATTTTGTGTGAGCTATCAAACGGAGAAGGATGACACGCACAAATCCAAAAATCTATCCAATATTGAAAACGTGCAATAGACCAGCATAAAATTCAATTCTCCCTGGGCTATTGTAGTTCTTAATTGGGTCAATAAATCACCCACTTAAATGCATTTCTTATTCTAAAACACTCCGCACCATTCTGGTTCTTGATTGTCTCAATGGATTTCCCGCTTCGAAAATTGAAGTCAAATGCATTTCTTCATCCAATTTTCTTTGGCCATTCTCATTTCTGACTGTTTTAGTAAATCTCATTTTGAAAATTTAAGTAAAATGTATTTCTAAATCCAATAGTTCTTTATTGTCTCAATAAAATCTCAAATTTGAATTATCAAGCAAAATACATTTCTTAATCCAATTCTCTCTGTACCATTCTGGTTCTCATGATAGTCTCAATATATATCCCACATTGAAAATTTAGGCAAAATGCATTTGTTAATCCAATTCTCTCTGTCATTCTGGTTCTTAATTATCTTAATAAATTCCCCATTTTGCAATAAAGTAAGATACGGTCGTTCGTTAACCATTAGTATATTACATTACAGCAATCACACTATTTTAAACCTATGAAAGGAAATTACATTTCAAAAACAGGAAACCTAATTGGAACAAAGTTCCACTAATATGCAAATTTAACCTTTACAACCTTCCGTTTCCAGTATTTCATGCAGAGGAGATCTCCACTCCGGGAATCGATTGTTCTTGTATTCTTTCCACTCTTTCCACCACTCCATGAAGCTGCTCCCTTCCAAGAAAACATCTGAGGAAATGTTGCGATCATTGATCATTTTTGTCGCATAACCTTCGAACATTTCAAGACTTCCAAACTGTTGCTGCTGCCCCTGTTCCAGATTTTTCATTTCTTTCAAAGCCTCTTCTACTTGTGCCCAAAAGCACGAGTCCTGAGTGAGGGATGCAAACTTTGTGCGACTGCTCCGACCTTTTGAACTCCGAGTTTTTTCTTTCTCTTCCATCCATTTCTCAAGAACTTTATGACGAGTGGGCCTTCCATCCGAAAGATAGTTGCCTTTACCCTCCGACATGCGATAATAATGTGCAATATCCAGAGGCTCCACAAATCTTCTATAAGCAGTGCCAGCGTTTATCCACTTATTTTGAGATTGGAAATCACTGGGCAACTCATGTTTCTTCCACATTTCAATAATCTCATCCCAAAACCCGTCCAGCCTTTCCCTTCCCAAATTAGTATCGATATCCTCATGTTTCCTGAAGGAATCATAATATGTTAAGGCATTTTCCTTCTCACAACGCTCTTTAGACCACTCAAGCTCTGCCATAATACCTTGTTTCTCACTTAATTCAATTGCTAGCTTAGCAATGTTTGTGTTATGCTTGTTTTCAATATCCTTGGCCATTTGTAGGGCAATTGGTGCATCATCATTCTGCACAAAGTCCAATTTGTCAATTCAAGAACACAAGTCTCAGTGAGTAGCTAAAATTTAAATTAATTTTCATAGATGCAGATAAAATTCAGTGTCACATTATAATTTAATATCAAACTTTTTCGCAATAAGAAACTAGCAGAACTTTCAATCAAGCTAAGAGGATATCCTTTTTTTTTTTCCTTATCAAAGACAAGCAAATCAACAGTGAACTTTTATATATATATATATATATAACACGTATAACGTGGATATATGTTAGTTCATAATATTTAGGCAATTTATTTATATAAAAACTAACTTTAACATTAAATATTTTTTTACTTGTTTTTTCAAATTACCTGATCAACAACACCAATGGCTTCCAGCTGCAATGACAGTCCCATCTTGTCAGAAGATTCTGAATCAGGTTTTGCACTTCTTCTCCCACTTATGGACTTTTCTATGACATGATTCAAAACAGAACCATACTCTACATGCTCTGAAAAACAGTCCTGTACGATATTATCATAAGGCTTTTCGTAGCTCTGCATTGTCAAATGAAGAATCTTCAAAACGGTCTCAGAATTATCAATACAAGCTGCACCCTCGCCTGAACAAAACATATAAGTGCCAAAAGGTCTGTATGGGCTTCTCTTGATAACTCCTAATTCCCTCAAAGACTCAGGCCCATAGTCTGTTACTTTGTGAGTATACTGGATAACATTATTGAGAAGAGTCCTACAAGCATCTTGAATAGAAGAATGAAGTACAGCTTTACTGCCATGAACCATTATGTCTTGCCAGTAAGGCAAGATAGCAATCAAGGGTTCAGCGATCGAGTCAAATGGTGCAAGGAACATTCGAGGAACAATATCATGCTTGGAAACCACATGACAGAAATTGCCTGCCCAATTTTCACGGCCAACAGCCTCAACAAGTCCTGCATCCCCCACTAGTGGACATCCAAATGTTATACACAAAGGGGAACTTTGCCTGAGCCTCTTTTCCAGTACCCATAGTGTGGCCAAAGTTGCAACTGCCCCTCCTAAGGAATGACCCACAAATATAATGGGTTTGAGTTGCCTTTGTTTTGAGTCAGTATAAATCTGCATCTGTTTGATCAGAGAACACATAAACAAAATGTTATTTTTCCTTTTTCAAAAACTCCATCTCCAATAAGTGAAGAAGCAATCCCTCTTTTCTATGAAACTAAGACCACTCTGTTATGAAGGATAAATTAATTTACCTTTGCTTGGAAATCAGTATTCTCCATAATATGTAGGAACAGCTTAAGAGCTCCCTGATGGACAAGGGCTGGTTGCTCATCATTACTCTTGAGGGCAGCAGAGAAGACCTTGTTATCAGTTCGTATGTTGCCCTCTCCATATTTACTATCTTTGACAACAAAACCTTCTATGTTTTGAAATGAAGGGAAGGCAACATATGCAACGCCTTCGTACTCATTCAAACAGTAACTCTCTAAGCTGTTTGCAAGATGTGTCTCTTCCCAAGCCTTGGACAGTAATCCACAGGAAACAACGAAATTTGCAATCTCATGATCAACAGTGAACCTGCAACGACATTTCTGCAAAATTAGCACTAATATTGAGGAAGGAGGTCAAGTACCAAATTATTTAATCTGTCATTACAAAGCTGAATCAAATTCCAGGATTGATTACAGAGCAGACCATTATTTACCACATCCCGTTCAAAATTAAGAAGTAAATGTCGTCATTATATCACTTCAGAGAAACAATAAATATACGGAGCTTGCTGCACTGAACATCAATCATACAAACCTTCCAAATGCTTAAGAACAATAATTTTAAATATGCGAAGCAGCTTTACAATATGCACCTATGTCTGGCATAGGGAAATATGCACCAGAAGCGTAAATCAAACCCATTTGAAATCAACACCAAAAATAAAGAGAAAAGTAACCAGACAATCGAATCTAACTTCAAAGAAAAGCTCTGTTTTACCCATTACGGAAATCCCAAATTCCTGAGAAACCACAGTAAACTTCCTTAAAAAATGCAATTTCCACCGCCTTAAAAAAGAAAAATCCTGCAAAAGCTCAACTCTACACACCGGTCGATTCAAAATACAGACAAATTAATTTGACAAGAACAAGAATTAATCAAAATATAAAGAAACAATGAAAAAGGAAACGATTTTCCGTGCTCATCCTTACAGCGGGGTAGACGAGTATGCTTCCATGATCTGCTATTTGGATTTTGATTTGCTTCACAATGCTGTTGGAGTGAGAGAACCAAAGTTCCCTTTTTAACCGTTGACGAGAAGGCGGTGGGAAAAGTCGGAATGAAATCCAATGTATATCTTGGATTCCACGTGGACTCCACCGTATCGTTTATCCGCAGAAGGTACCATGTTTGGATTATACGTTACTACATCATGTCGGAGAAACTTCTTCCCATTCCACCGCTTGACTGGATTGGAGGAATCCTGGACTAAAGTGTAACGACACCTTGTTCCATGTGGTTGACACTTTGTTTGATGGGACGCTCTTCAGGTTCATTCGAGATAAAGAATGCTGAGTACTCGAGGTGGAATTGCCATTTTTGGTTGGAATTTAGGCAAAAAATTTTGTATGGACAATGTTTGAATTGTGTTTTTGATGGTAGAAACAGATTCCGCGCTATCAAAAGCTCTATAACATTTAAAATTTTGAAGTTTAACAACTATAACTTGGATTTACAAAAACTTTTTCCTGATTTTCTCTAAATATGACTGGAATTTCCATAACTTTCAGAGCCTCCCGCTAGTTAGACTATGACTTTTATTTGTTTTGAAAAATATTGATTTGTTTTTAGTATGATTTTCTGGAAGTTTTTTCGATGGGTTTTTCCGTCTAATTTCTCTAAAATCCGGCAGGAATTTATTGAAATCACAAGTTTGATGGGTAATGCCTCTACAATCTAAATGCTCAAAAGATTTTTCAGAACGCTGAATTCACTTACACAGTCAAAAACCACTTTAAATAACAGAAACAAAATTTAACCTCCAATTTTTCTGCAAATTCTGATACAAAAAAATCCAAAAAATCACACTAAAAACAACTCCAAAAAAATATTGATTGATAAAGATTGAGGAGACGGAAAACTCTGCGTAATGAAATTCGAGAGCCGGACTTAAGTGTTGTGCAAACAGGAATTTAGAGTTGCTTACGTCTTGTTTAATTAAACCGAAATATTTTATATTCAAATAAATTGTTTATTCATTTAATACACAGGTTGACTTTTTTTTGTAAGTAGTGTTTTTCTTTATCTATTTATAAAATCAAGTTGTTCCATATACATCAGTTTGGTGGCCTCAACTTGCTCGTATGGAAACCAAGTCTGTTGGCCACTTGAGTCTATTATAGGCCATCCAATAACAAAATTTAATAAGTCTTTCTATCCAAGCTAGGTAAACAGCACAACTAAAAACACTAATCATGTTCCAGGCTAACATAAAACAGCGGAAAAGAAAATGTTATCCTCAAAATGAAGCAAACTAGAAACTGTAGGAAACTAATCCTTTCGGTCATCTTTGTCAGAATCAACATTTGCAGGTGTTGCCGCCGAGTCACCCGGTGCTGGAGATAACTTCTTCAATTGCTGCTGGATTTCATCTAGCTCGTTATCTTGCATAATCATGATGATTTGTAGGTTTTTCATATCCTTCTTGATATTTGGCATACCTTGGGCTAGTTCTGCCATTTTACTCGCCACTTGCTCCAAAGCCCTAGCTAGTAAGCGCTTCAACACCGAATACACGTGCAGTGCTTGCCGATAGAGTATCATCCTTTGGTGCCCTAGGTCGGGGATAATATCCCCTCATTCCTCCATCTCGGGCTCAGAGTCTTCTTCCATGACGTTGTCTTCCATTTCTTGTATTAGCTGGCGAATGTCAGCGTCCGTGCTTTCTTTGTATGCGCGTGCAGTTTCTTGCACAATTGTCCTCATGGATTTCCTGCCACGTCTCTGACTTGCTGGTGTCGAGGTCGTCGGGTCGTTTCTACCTGGATGGCTCTGATGCCCTCTACCTCCACAACCCCTGCCTCTACCTAGGCAAGCCATCTTTCCCTTTATTGTCTCATGTTTACAATTATCAACATCAGAAGTTAGTTTTCCAGGAATTACACTCGTCCCAAACGCCTGCATGTCCCTATCACTGGCCCTGCCTTCACCACTCCAGTCTCTCCCATTGTTCTACATACTCGCTGATCTCTCTCCCACTGGACTAAAAATGGTCGAGCCCTCTGTTATCCTATTCCCCACCCCAATTGCATACTCAGATTTCCCAGGTTGCCCCTTTGCCTTACTCTTGCAGTCCCCCGACATACCGATGTTCTGATCCTCACGCTTCCTCACCATGCAAACCTCTGACCCGTTCAAATCCAGCCCTTCCTTTGCATTTCCTAGCTTGCTCCCCTCCTCTAACTTACTATGCATAACAAGGTGAATTGCAGACCCGCTCAGACGTGGCCCTCCCCCAACAATTCCCAGCCCTCCCCCCTCCTCCAACATACTATGTATGGCAGAATGAGATGCAGGAGTTGAGGCTAAGGAAACATACCCTGTCTTACGCTCGACCGCTGAAGAATCCGACGCCCGCTCATTTGCGTCCTCCTCCTTCCTTCATTGCACATGGATCTCTCCTCCTCCCCTAGCCACCCTCATGAACCCTTTCCCATATGTCCTGCGTCCCATCCCACTACCGCCGCCGTTTCTTCCTTCCTCTCCCCCCACTCTCCTGTCACCTCTTTGCCTCGAAACTCTCTCAAACATGTAGGACGCCATTGCATCCATTTGAATTATGATCAGGGCAGTTGGTGACCGACCTAGTCGACCTCTCCCCTGCGCTGTCCTTCTGATCATACTCTCCACTTCCACCACCCCGATCGGGGACCACCTGTATCCATTAACTTGAGGTTGTGTCCTCATGGTAATCTTGGGTAATGAGTATTTTGAGGGGTTCCAATCTGGGCTCCTCAAGATGTGATGGCCATATACTATCCAGCGTGTCGCCTTGTTCATTACTTCCCCAATTAGCTAGGAAATCCGTTGCTTTGTTACCTTCCCTTTTTACATGTTTTATGATCTTATATTCAATTCTCTTTATAATGGTTTCCAGATCCTGGACTAGGCTAGCCGTCCTCCAACTTTTCGCAACTTTGTCCTAGATCTTACCATTATTGAGTTTTCTAATCATATCTATAACCAGTTTGGAGTCACCTTCTACTTCCAGGTTGTTGTATCCATTTCTTATCGCTATTCTTAATCTTTGATAAACTGCCATTAGCTCAGCTTCATTATTTCTCATTATACCACCATGGTCTGCGTACACCCATCTTGTCCTGCCTTGGTCGTCCCGGAAGATGCCTTCGAGCCCTGCTGGCCCCTGGTTTCCTTTGGAGGCTCCATCAAAATTTAGTTTGATGAAACCTTCAAAGGGGCGAGAGAAATGTATAGGGTTGTTGCTGTTTGTTTCAAGCATTTTCCGCATTTGAGGAGCAACCATTCCCTGATTTAGACTTAGCTTGGTCAGGATCTGTCTTGCTCAGGTGTCGTTTTCCAATCCTCTTGACTCCAAGTTTCCACTAGAATAGTTTCTCTTATGTGACTCTGGGTTCTTTTCCAGACCTGCTCTAGAGGCATCTCTTTGTTTTGAAAGATTCTTCGGTTTCTTTCTTTTCCATATCATCCACATATTCATGCCTACAACTAGACCCCAGGCTCTCATAACCACAGGGCTCATGAATTGACCGCGCCCCCATTGTTTAATTGTTTCTTTGATGTTGTGAGGATCTTTGTTTGTCCTTCCAAAGAGTCTCATAATTTCTTCCTAATGCTGCTGGGTAAAAGGACAAGAATTCAAAAGGTGTTCTTGCGTTTCCTAGCCCTGCTTACATAGACAACATCTGGGGGGGGCTTGAAATCCACGCTTTTGAAGCTGATCCCATGTCAAAATGTGCCCTTTGCATACAAGCCATAGGAAGTGAGTCACTTTTGGCCACCAATTCCTCTGCCATATTTGATTCCATAAGGGTGTCAGTTCGTCTTGTTCCTATGGTGCGATGAGTTTGTAGGCTTGTTTGATTGTGAAGGTTCCCTTCGTTGAATGACCCCATCTCAGTATGTTGGGACCTGTTCCGATGGCTATTTTCCTTGTCTTCATTTCTCTTATATATAGCTCTCTTTGTTCTATATCAATATGCCTATCCCATGCTTCCGAGTTTTTCCAGGTTCTCCAAGATTCCTCTTAGCGTTCTTTATTCCAGAACTTGCTAACATATTTCAAACCTTCCTCTTTTGCCCTTTGACATGTATTTCTTAGTCCCTGAACATCATTCATTTTCTCCCTTTGTTGCCAAGCTTCTTCCTAGAATTTGGCTGAATTTCCGTTCCGAATTTCCCAGAAGACATGCTTGGATATTATGTCTCTATTTTGACTAGCCATGTTCCATATTGTAACGTCTATTGGTGTTTCCTCAAGTCCTAAGATTTCTTCTGTTGTTGTTGGCATGTTGTATTTTTGCGTCCAGATTCTTTTCCATAGGTCTCCTCCTCCCATCATCCATCTCTATCAGAGCTTAGCCCCCATTACTTGGTTTAGAGTGTATGGACCTCTCAATCCCAATCCCCCTTCCTCTTTACTCTTTATCAGACCCTTCCAGGATATCAAAGCCCATTTCTTTTGTTGCTTTGGTCCTCCCCAGAGGAATTTTTTGAAGATCTCCACCATTTTGGCGCATGCACCTTTGGGGGCAGCCGTTGTTGAAAGTTGGTAGATTGGGATTACTTGTAAGACTGCTTTGACCAATACTACTCTTCATGCTATATTCAGGGTTCTGAAGGACTAGTTTGCCAATATATTCGTGAGTTTCTCGATGGTTTGTTGCCAGTTCGCCATCTTTAGAGGATTTAGGGCTAATGGGGTGCCTAGATATTTTGTGGGTAAGTTGCGCGAACGAAAACCCAATACTCTTGTCAAATGTGTTTTGACATTACCGGTAGTGTTGAAGAAGAATGTGCAAGATTTCTCCTTGTTGATTTGAGTGCCAGATGCTTCCATGAAGAGGTCTACAATCCCTTTTATGCTTTTTACCTCTCTGAGAGAAGCTGCGCAGAACAACATGATACCATCCACAAATTGTTGGTGTGTGATTGACAGGTTGTTACCCCATATCCGGAGCCCTTTGATTTTCCTCTCTCGTAATTCTTTTTTGATATATCTTCCCAACGCTTCCACCACAATGATGAACAGGAAGGGGGATAGAGGGTCCCTCTGTCTTAATCCTCTTGAGGCATTGAAGGTTGAAGTTGGCGCCCCATTCAGAAGAATGGAGAAGTTCGAGGTGGAGATCATATCAGAGACTCAATCTATCCATCTATTGCAAAAACCGAAGGCCGCTAGTACTGATTTAAGGCATGCCCAATTCAGACGATCGTAGGCCTTAGAGAGATCCAATTTGATCATCATTCCAGCTTCCTTCTTGGTTTCAACTACTTCTTGTGATGCTACCAAGCCATCCAGAATTTGTCGACCTTCTACAAACCCGGTTTGTTCCGAAGAGATAATGCTTGAAAGGATTGGTTTTAGTCTTTTGGCCATGAGAGTAGCAATAATTTTATATATTACACTACAAAGAGCGATGGGTGTGAAACCTTGGGGATTTTCAGACTTGGCAGATTTAGGAATAAGAGATAGGAGAGTCGAGTTTAGGCCTGGACATACCTTCTGATTTCTTCGAGATTCTTCCACCACATCTAGAATGTCTTGCCCTAAGAAATTCCATCCCACTTGGTAGAACTCCACTGTGAAGCCATCTGGTCCCAGAGCTTTATTCTTCTTCATCCCTTTCACGATCTCTTCCACTTCCTCCAGTGTTTCTACTCTCATAAGAGCTAGGTTTTGGTCTCTGGTGATCATACTTGGTACCTCATTGCAGATTCTCCCGATAGCTTCTCTTCTATCCTCTTTGGGTTCTGTAAGGAGGTATTTAAAGTGACCTACTAGAGTCTGTTCCATTTCCAAATGCTGGGTTAAGCGAAGTCCTTCTTGGTTTTTTATGGAGAAGATTCTATTTCTTTGTCTCTGCTGAATCATGGCCTGATGGAAGAACTTCGTGTTTCGTTCCCCTTGTCTTAACCAGTTCACTCTTGATTTTTGTTTCTAGAGAATCTCCTCCTGTTTCCTTCTTTCTTCAATTTGGCTTAACAAAACCCCTTCCTCTCTAGCAAGTTCCTTGTTTTTGCCTGTTGTTATGATTTCTTGCTATAGTTTCCTCATTTTCTGGTCGAGAAGCTACTGGTCCTTGAAGATGTTCCCAAATTCCTCCTTGTTTCATTTTTTTATCTTCTCTTTTAGTTCCTTTAATTTTAATTGGAAGGTTTGCATTCTGCTTCTTCCCCTTTGTTGGCTTTGTTTCCACCATTCTTCCACTTTTGTCATGAACTTCTGGTCTCTGAGCCAGAAGGCCTCAAACCTGAAAGGGAATTTTCTAGGGCTAGCTTTGATGTCAATTTCCAGTTTGATCGACCAGTGGTCGGAAGCCATGCCCGGAAGGATCATTTCTTCACTGAAGATATCCCGGTTTATTATCTGTTCTAACATTAAGAATCTGTCTAGCCTCGAGGCAATTTGGTGTGTGCCTCCTCTTCTGTTGTTCCAAGTGTGAATCCCATTTATCATAGGTATGTTGACCAATCTTTATTCCACTATCATATCACCAAAGGCTTCCATATCCGAGTCTGGTCTTCTGAGGCCTCCTCGTTTTTCCCCCAAGGATTTGATCATGTTGAAGTCTCCTCTTACAATCCATGGGGTTTCTCGGAAGAGGCTTCAGATTTTTCCTAAGTTCTGAAGGAAGATCCTGCGTTCTCCTGGTATATGTGGACCATATACTCCGATGAGAAGGACCCATTCCGGTGATCCAATATTCCTAAATTTGCCCGAAAGAATTCGAGGCACACTTACCCAATTTTCAAATTGAATTTCCTCTGGGTTCTAAAGAATTGCCAGGCCCCCTGCACTGCCTATGGCATCCTGGCCTATTATCTCATATTGCGGCTTAAATTTTCTCATCATCTCTTTCAGTTTTTGTTCACTAATCTTAGTTTCTTGGACTATCATTATACTGGGCTTATCTCTCTTCAGTATTTCTCTCAGATATATTTGTTTCCCCTTACTGTTTAGTCCTCTAATATTCCATGTTGTAATTATCATTTTAACAGTTTGAGGGGTTGTTGGAATACCTCTAATAGAGGTATGAGTCTTCCTGAGTTTACCAACATTTCTCCAACCATTTGGATGGTCTTGCTCATAGGTCTTCTTCCTCATTTTCCTCCACCCTTCCCTGCATTACCCATATCTGTGCTTTGTCCTCCTTGCGTTCCTAACTGTTCTGGTTGGTTTATTATGACTGTCCCTCTTTTTTCCTTATATTTTTGGAACATGTCTTTGTATAATTTCTTTTGGTCTTCTGGAATGAATCTTTCATCCAGATGCCTCCACTCATGTGGAAGTCTCTTCATGACTTGTTCCTCTTCACTTGCTTTGTCCTTCTAGGGGTCTATCTCCATTTGGGTCTGGGCTTGAGGGTTCTAGATTTTTCTGCGTTTTCCTTTTCCCTTTGTCTACCTTTATAGGTTCTGTTGATTCTCCGTCACTGTCTTCCCCTCTCGCTTCCATTTCCTCTTCGTGTAATACCCCGAACTTGTTTTGATTTTCCTAGGTTAATACTTTAGCAGGTGGTTTCATATTAATCGGTCCTTTTTGAGGTTTTCTTCGGTGAGGAACTTCTGTGAAACCCTCATCATCCTCCCTGCTTGTCGCTTCCTCCTTCCTCGCTTTCTCCCCTTTCCTTGTTGATGTTCCAGTTGCATTCAAAGGGCATGATTTGAAGAGATGACCGTATTCATGGCATCTTCTGCAGCGGAATCGAATATGCTCATAATCCACCAGTTGTTGCCAAACCTCATCATGGTATTCCACTTCAATATAGTCCAGAAGCAGTTCTGTGATACTCATGTATATGCAGATCTTGGCATAGGATGTATATCTTCCTCTCTTGGTGGTCTCGGCTACTTTGAGAAATGTCCCGATTGAGTTCCCGATACCTTCCAGAATCTTTGGATCCCAGAACTCGATTGGGAGTCTGAATAGCCTGACCCATATTGGTGTCACTAGCATTTTTTCCTTGTCTAGGTTGTAGCATTCTTCCCAGTGCCTCATGAAGAGACCTGCGTTGTTCAAGAGGTAGGGTCCTTCCTCAAAAACCCTCTCTTTATCTTCCAGATTGGCAAAAATGACCGTGAAAAAGCCCTTTGCACCTAACTTTAGGTCAATGTGTCCCTTGGGCTTCCATCTCTATTGTATCCATTTGGCCAATTCTTTTTCAGACGGCCATGTCCCCACAAACTTACAAATCAAAACATGATCTTTCATATATCCTCTGTACTCTTCAAGTTTGTTGTTTAGGATTACAAACCTGGGTTTTTTCATCGCTTTGGGTAGGCATCTGCTTCCCAACCCTGCTTGCCATCGATCCCCCATGATCGGCGCATCCTTGCTTCGTTTCCGTGTGCTTCCATTTGCTCCATTCGTGCTTGTCTTGCCCGCTGCTACATTTTTATAGGAGGGGATCTCTCCCCCCCCCACCCCAGTCTGTCATTTCTTCGTCAACCCTGCTTGTGTTCTGACCACCTTCCTCCAAGTGTATCAAAGCTCTCTCTTGTCCTGTTCTGGTGCAGATGGCTGCAAGCTGCTCTTGCACCCTGTCCAGGGCTCAGGTCTGCCTGAGGCGAACCGTATCGAAACCCTAACCGTAATCACTTACCTTCATCTCTCTCCCCTCCAATTGCTCTTCTTCGAAAGGGCTGCCATCACACTATGCCCCAATAAACAAGTTGACATTAACGTAAATTTTATTTAATATTAAAATTTACATTTTATTTAATATTGAAATAAAAAATAAATAAATGAAAAATATGTATTAAAGTAATAAAATAAAATAAAAATTGAGGTGGGAAGTAACGAAATAAAGTATTAGTGTAATTGTATTAATTAAATGATTAGTAAACATATTAATATTTGTTAGAATATTATATATATTACGGAGCAATGGAACACATAAAATATTGCAGAAATATAAACACAGAAAACGCA